>ML793924.1:247365-259857 GCA_009831015.1 Picea engelmannii
CTGGAAGCATCAACAACCACTTTTTTTCCCTTCTTGTAAATGATCTCATAATCATATCAAAATATCTTGGTCACCCATTTGTGTTTCTCCGGGGATGAAATTATATGTTGCAGAAAACACTTGAGGCTATGATTATCAATTTTAATTTGGAAGTGTTTCCCCAATAGATAAGGATGTTAGAGATCCACTACATGAAGAATAGACAACATTTCCTTTTCATATGTTGATTGGCCCAAATGTCACTCTGAAAGTTGTTTTCTAGTGAAATCCAAAGGTTATCCATCTTGCATGAGGACCGCCCCAATTCCTTTCCCTGAAGAATCACATTCCAGGAAAAAAGTCTTGGTGAAGTCGAGTAGTTCTAGGAAAAGAGTCGTGCACATAGCCTCTTTAAAGGCATGGAAGGATTGATTAGTTGTAGGAGTCCAAGTGAAAGAATTTTTTTTAAGGAGAGTAGTGAGAGGTGCTATAATGTTTCCATAATTCTAAACAAAGCGATAATAGACTGCTAAACTCAAAAAACCACGCAATATTTTAAGAGTTTTAAGGTGAGGCCGGTCCTTCACATCTTCAATTTTCTTAGGATCCACCCATACACCATCCTTGCCAAAAATATGCCCCAGGTACTCAACTTCAGAGGCTCCAAAAGAACATTTAGAATGTTTGAGAAACAATTTTTGCTAAGATAGGAGATGTAGAACTTGATCAACATGGATGAGATGGGATTTCCAAGTTTTACTATAAATGAAAATGTCATCAAAGAAAAATAAGACAAAATGATGGAGAAAAGGACGAAAGAAATGATTCATGAGACTATGAAAAGTGGAGGGGGCATTACACAGGACAAAAGGCATGATCAAGAACTCATAGTGACCCTCTTGAGTTCTAAATGCAGTCTTTGGAATGTATTTATCTTTCATACATATCTGGTGGTAGCCATCACATAGATCAAGTTTGGTAAAGTACTAAGAACCACTCAATTCATCAAAAAGGTAATCAATGAGAGGAATGGGAAATTTTTATTTCATGGTGAGTTTCTTGATGGTGTGAAGATCAAGACACATGTGCCAAGTGCCTTATTTCTTGAGCACCATGACTACAAGAGAAGAATAGAGACTAGTAATATGATGGATAACAACCACTTTGAGCAATTATTGAACAATTTTCTCAATTTGATTCTTATGGGAAAAGGGATGATGATAAGGGCGAACATTGGGAGGAAGATTGCTCGACACTAGAGGAATGGAAGAATTAGGGATGCCTCAGGAAGGGAGAAGTCCATAGGGAGTGTTAAAAAAAACTTGGTGTTGGGAGAGTATATATTGTAGGTTGGAATGCACATAGAGTATCTCAACAACTTGAATGGAATGGAGTTTGGAAATAAGGACATAATGACCCTTTTTGAGTATATTTTTTATTCGATTGGAAATCGTGATCTCAAGGGAGCCTTCCGTGATGCCTTGGAACTTATACTTGTGTCCCTCCTGTTGGAATTGCATGGTTAAGTCCTTAAAATCCATGGTGATGGGGATGATAGTGCATAATAATTTAACATGAAGAACAATGTCATAATCTCCCATGTAAATAGAAAATATATGATATTTCAAGTGGTATAGACCAATTTGTAGGAACACATTTTCACAACACCCCCCACATTTCATGGAACGACCATTGGAAATCATGATTTGAAAATTATTCACCGCACAATGGAGACCATTTCTTATTAAGGAGGGAGGATTTATCCAGGTGGATGTCGGTGGCCACCCACCTTTTCCAGCTGGCTCAAAACAACTTTCTAGCAATTTTGGTAATTTACTATTTTTAGTAGTTTTTCGGGTCCTGAACTTCTGAAGTCGTTTTGAGGCCCTAAACGACATTTTTTTGGGTATGTAGCGATTGGAAAATTTCATAATGAAATTTTGTTAACAGTTGTATTCCTTGGATAGATCTTTCCAATGGGATATCGTACAACTAAAATGGATATCGTATGCAAAAGTTACGACCTCAGGAAGTTTATGTACTGACTTACCCAAACGAGGCCCACATGAATTTTGGTGCTTCATCTCCTAGGGTTAGGTTTTTGGATGTCTAAGGTTTTTAACACTCTTGTTTATTGTAAAAATTCCTTCAGAGCCTCAATGTAATCATCTTCTTGCGAAGGAGTGCAGCCGTGACATCTCTTCTTAGATATAAGCCTCCACCATTCCAACAAGCTTGTTTTCCACTGCATTTTATAGTTTCATCTTATTCCTTATTGAATAGAAAACCAGTTTTACTGTATCTCTGTCATTATGTGTTAAGCATCTGTTAATAATTTGTAATCATTTCATTATGCTCAAAAAATATGGATCATAGTTACTTTAGCCTCATGGGAGTACCCAATAGGATTTCTTATAATCCACTCAAAGGATCCTACCAAAGGCCATCCCATTATTTTGGGAAGACCTTGGTTAGCCACAGCCAATGCATTTATTGGCTATAGAGAGGGAGAAATGACCATCTCAAATGGACTCTCTATCCAGAAGCTCACCATATATCCACCAGCTCAACCTATCATGGAGACTATATGGTGGATTGAATGTCCATACGAAAATGAGGATTGGGAAGAACCTGTGTTGCCAAGTGATCATTGTTGGGAACTTCAGGAGCACATAATGGAAAATGTGCTAAACCATTTTATTTATGCTATCACATGTGTTTATTTTCCACAATATTTTCCTCAATTTGAGTACATGTTTGGGGAAGAATTTCAGGAACAGTTAGACCCATTGATTTTGTCTTCGAAATATTTTATCTTTGAGATAGATTAGTCTTCCACATCTTATACCATGACCTATGAAATTAGTCCAGGAAAATTTCTACATATAAATTATGAACTAAATGCAAACCAAAAAAAGAAGTTAGTAAGTGTCCTTAAAGAAAAATCAGGGGCATTCGCCTAGGAATACACTGATATGAAGGGTATACACCTTGACACATGCATTCATCATATATATACCTAGGGGGAAGTAACACTTTTTAGGCAACCCTAGAGAAGGATGAACCCAACACTCAAAGATATAGTAAAAGAGGAGATCCAAAAGTTATTAAATGACATATTCATTTATCCCATCTCTGATAGTAAATGGGTATCCCCACTTGCAGTGGTTCCAAATAAAGTAACCAGGAAATGGAGATTTTTTTTTATTTCCGGGAACTTAACAAGGCCACACTGAAGGATTAATTTCCTCTTCCTTTCATTGACCAAGTCTTGGATACCCTGTCAGGAAAGAAATATTTCTCCTTTTTAGATGGATATAGAAGGTACAATCAAATTATCATAGCACCTGAGGACCAGGACAAGACTACCTTTACTTGTCCTTGGGGCACCTATGCCTATAGGGTCTTACCATTTGGATTGTGTAATGATCCTGCCACATTTCAACGAGAAGTACTAGGGATATTTGTTGATCTTATTCATGATTGTGTGGAGCTATACATGGATGACTTCACAGTATATGTAAATACTTACCAGGAAGCCTTAGATAACTTAGAAAAAATCCTTATCAGATGCCAAGAAATGAACCTGTGTTTAAGTCATGGAAAATGTAAAATGTTGTTGATTGAAGGAGTGGTTCTAGGACATCACGTTTCATATGAAGGGCTTAAAGTTGATCCTGCTAAGATTGAGGTCATCATCAGACTTCCACCCCCCAAGACTCAGAAAGAGGTGAGAAGCTTTCTTGGACATGTCGGATAATACTGGCAGTTTATTGAAAAATTCACAAAGATTGTCACACCCATGTTTGGATTGTTAATAAAGGATGTTGATTTTCTTTAGACTGAGTAGTGCCAAACTGCCTTTGAAACTATGAAATCTAAGTTGTCTATGGAACCCATTCTTAGGGGGGCTAATTGGGCTCTCCCATTTCACATATCCATTGATGCCTCTGATACTTCAATAGGAGGAGTATTAGGGCATAAAGAAGACCAGCATTCCTATGCCATTTATTTTGTGAGCAAGAACTTGTCCCCTGCCGAGTTTAACTATATGATTACCAAAAAGGAATTCTTGGCAATAGTTCATGCTATCAATAAGTTTATCCACTACATCATAGGTTACGAAGTATTTGTACATACAGATCACTCCGCTATTAGATTTCTCTGCTATGGTCGAGTCTAGGTGGCTCCTATTGTTGCAAGATTTTAATATCCCCATTCTTGACCGACCCAGAAAGGAGAATTTGGTAGCTGGTTTTATTTCACGCATAAAAAATGAGGATGATGATATTCCTGTAGATGATAGTTTCCTAGACGGGCACCTTTTTTCCCTTTCTGTAAATACCCCATGGTTTGCAAATATGGAAAACTGTTTGGCTACTAGGAAGTTACCATCTCATTTGTCACCTCATGAAAAGCGTAGAATTATTACGCAAAGTGTCAATTACTCCTAGGTTGGCCATGACCTTTTTTGTATTAGTCCAGACTTGATTATTCATAGATGTGTCTGAGAATATGAGATATCAGAAATCCTACGAAGTTGTCATGATGGACCATGTGGTGGCCATTTTTCTGACAAACGTACAACATATAAGGTGTTACATTCAGGTTACTATTGGGCTAGCACTTTTAAGGATCTTTCCAAGTATGTGAGGAGTTGCGATAGTTGTCAAAGGATAGGAAGACCCACTTCAACTGAAGAAATTCCCTTGTGTGCCCAATTTATGATAGAACCTTTCGAGAAATGGGCTCTTGACTTTGTAGGACCAATTTCACCCATGTCTCGTAAGAAAAATTATTTTTTGGTTTATACAGATTATGTCACCAAGTGGGTAGAAGAAAAATCCCTATTCAGGGCTACAGAAAAATCTATTGTCGAATTCATTTATGAATACATCTTTACCCGCTTTGGTGTTCCTTGTTAAATTGTTACAGAACAAGGCACTCAATTCACTTCCAAGAAGAATGAGAGAACTAAGGAAGAAATATGGGATCAAGCATTGCAAGTCTTCTCCATACCACCCACAATATAATGATCACGTAGAGTCCACAAACAAAGTTTTGGAAGCTATCTTAACCAAGATTGTTCAATTTCATCATTGGGATTGGGCTGATAGGCTTCTAGAGGCTTTGTGGGCATATCAGACCACCTGGAGATACACAACTAAGCATACCCCTTATGAGATAGTGTATGGGAAACAAGTACTTCTACCAATAGAATTCAAAGTAAGGACATTCCCTGTTGCTGCAGAATTGGGATTAAACTTAGATGAGGCTTAGAAACAGCGAACCCTACAATTAAACAAGTTGGATGAGAACCAGCAAGATAATATCCAATGAACAATATTAGTCCAAAACCATAGGAACAAGTGGCATGACAAGTTTATTAAGAAGAAGCACTTCCAACCTGGTGATTGGGCTTTGTTGTGTGACTCCCAATTTAAAATATTTAAAGGTAAACTTACCACTCGGTGGTTGGGTCCTTACAAGGTAGTCACCATGTATGACAATGGGGCTATGAAAATTGAAACAATTGATGATGGACAAGTCTCGTTCGTAGTAAATGCACACCGACTCAAACTTTATCACAGACCCACTTCCAAAGAATATTTTCTACATGTCATGTCAACTGAAAAGGCATTGGCCTTAGTGGATGGGGAAGTCCCCCCTTGTTCTTGAATGTTTTTTTCTGAATTTTCGACTGTACATATGTAAATAATTTTGAAATTTGTTGATAGACAAATCTAGAGATTTTTGTAGGTATTCATTTCACTAGGAGTAGACAGTTTCAAGGAGATTTAAAGGAAGGATTTTTGTTCAAAATATTGCTATATTTGAACCTTTTGGTCTGCTAAGCATCAATTGAATAACAACTTGTTGTAATTAGCCACATTTTTGCAAAGATTTTCGTCTTTTTTTTCTCAAGGCATCTTAAATAGAAGTTGCTCTTAAACCTTCACCACTAGATATAAGGAAGTGATATTGTAACCATCAAACTTAGAGGTCACTCGTACAGTTTACCCAAGAACCCTGAGTAAGTGAGTAAAGTATCTTTATTAAAGAGTAAGGAGGTCTGATTAGTAGTTAGCTATGGAAACATCACAATAACTTAAAAAGGAAGAAAGTGAGTTGAGCCTAAAGATACCTTTATGTTCTTTCCCAATGGTACCATTTACTACACACTAAAAATGCTTGATTATATCATATATTTATATAGGATATGTATGCTTAAGTACCCCTTACATCAGAACAATCTATAAGGAATACATAAAGGAAAGTCATCCTCTAACATAAATACCATCCCAATCTAAAAAAAGAAAAAAAAAAATCAGAGTTGCCCCCCCATCTTCTTGCACAAAGAAATCTTATATTAAAATCTTAAAAGATGGAGGGCCAATATTTGAGGGTGTAAGATGCTAACCCATCAGGATACTGAACAAGTCTGTTGGCAGTGGGTATCGGCCTGTGGTATGACTAGGTAAACCCATCGCAGTATTGAACATGCTTGCTGGCAGTGAGGAATTCTACCTACCGAGGATGATAATCTGACAAAAAATAATAAATTCCTAAATCTTAAACTTGTCCTGATGTACGACATTACTTGTAGACAAAGTTGACAAGAAGTACATATGTTTAAGCTAAGGTTAATGAACTCCATAAATCTTCCATTGGGAAATAACTTTGAGACTATCTTGAAACTCTCTCGCCCACCTCTTCTTGACTATATGTAGGATATTTTGTCCTATAGGTGGGGCCATATTCTAACCGTCTCTTCAAAACGGTATGTAAAATTTATCTCTACACTTAACAAGCTATAAATCTTCAGCTATTGGGAGAATTGATTGGTTTCCTATATTTTTTATTGTGAGGTGTCACAATACTTAGGAGTGGAGAAGGGGTTTCATGAGCTGACAAATGACAACACTACTTATCTATAATCCATGAGAAGAAGAAGTAGAATCTTTGTAAAAATTTATGTATATTGTTTTCATGATACAGGCTATTATATAAGCAGTTTTTTTTTTGTTGAAATGCTCACTGTCTGTTATAAACTTGTTGTATATTTCTTTGAAATACCACTTAACTGGTTTTTCTCTACAAAATATTCATTAACTACTATGATTACATGCCTTGTAATATGTGAGATAGAGGAACAGATTGTTATGATGTGTGAGCACGATGAAAAAACAAGTAATAATGAAACACTCTTATCCTATCTCTTCTCCTGTTCACTATGACTGTCAAAAGTGTTTAATGTTGAGTGTTATGGATAAAGCATCCATTACAGGATGAACAAATTTCATTTAGCACAGTACGAAGTGTTGTATGGAGTGCCATTTGAACGACCATATGGGGTGCCATATGGACAACTGGATGACGCACCATATGAAGGATTGGATGAGGTGTATACACACAGTAAACGACCACGATCTCAGGTAACCAGGAATCGTTTGAATTTATTTGGTTGTTCAGTTGTATGATGAGATAGTTAAATGCCAATTGAGAGTTAATTGATACAATTTTTAAACACATTTTTATGATCAAATGTCCAATTCAAAAACTTTCACATTGATATAACTCCTCCATCATTACGATTGCCTCCAAAATATACTCTTCGAATTCAAAATCAGTGCACTTATACTCACACATGGCAACTCGTGTGTGATGAATTCATCAACGAATTCAACCGCCTCCACCTTTAGCGCATTCAAAATCAGAGGGTTATCTTAAATTGATATCTCATTCATGCATTGTGCTCATCCTTTGCCCAATTTCACTCATCCTCTGTCTAATTTCGCTCCTCTGTCCAATTCCACTCCTCTGTTCATTCTCCACACTCTCACCGTGCCCAAATGATATGATCCATCCTCCTATGCCGACCTCTTTTCTATCCCCGATTTCCCACAGTGTAGGGATATCTTCCTTCGCGCAAGGTGGGGACTGTTCTTGGCCCAGGTATCCAAGACTCCTTTGAGATATCTGATCATACTCCAGCCATTGAAAAATTACAACAGGAAAATGTTCAGTTGTTGCAACAATTGGAAGAGAGGAAGGCCATGGATACACATCTCCACAATGACAATGCAATACTACAAGCAAAGGTGAATTCCCTCCAACGATTGGTTGATCAAATGACCAATGAAAATCGTAGCCTCTGTGCACAATTGAAACACTGCAAGAGGGCCAAGACAAAGTCTTCAGGGCAAGAAACTTCTAAAGCTAATCCATCCCCTACTTAGCGAGTCTAGTCATATTGGGAAATTCATTTTTGTTTGCAGTGGGACATATAAAATCTTAGGTGTGGGGGTAATGTTGGGATCATGATTTGGTTTTTTTATGATGATGATTGATTCCTTTTTCTAATGCTATTATATGTGTATTTAACCATTTTGAAGAAGTTTTTGAAGGATTTTATATCAATTCATCATAGCTTTATACAAGGTATGTGCAATTGATTTTTTACAATGGTTTTGAGTTAAATTCAATTTGACTTAATGTCTAAAAGAATCTAATGCGTGATATGTGTGTCACAGTACAAATTTTTCATGCGATTTTCCATCCGATAGCTCATTCGGCACTCCATCGAGCACCCGATCTGGTACTTCATCTGGCACTACATCTGGCACTGCATCCAGCACTTGGAGCGTAGGAGAGTTGGCGGTTGTTATATTGTTGGCCTATGTTGGGTGAATCGGCGACCTGGGTTTTGTTCCCCCTCGTGGCCTCCAACTATTGAGCTCTTGACATCTCAAATTAAGCAATTGTGTTAATCGTTGAGTGGCTAGTTCAGTTTCTAGAAGCTAAAGACTATTAACACGCATTTAATGGAATTTACCATTTTTAGAGGAGATCGACCCTTCCAGTGGTCAACCTATCAAATTGTAATCATTATAAATACCACAGTAGTGGTCAGAAAAAGTGTTAAGAATTGTTAGAATCCATTTTCGTTGTATAACTCAGACATTGTTGCAAACCTGTGTTAAACTGTGTTTTTTTAATTTAATGCCAGAACCGTGTTGATTTAGCTCATGATTTGTTGTTGAGGAGTAGCCACGACCTGTTGGGGGGGGCACCAGTGGTCTGGGTGAATACTTAGATAGATAGCTTGCATATTTCAGTTGTGCAATTATCATTTACTTCATTTCTTGTTATATGTATTTTTGTTATTTTAAATGTTGTGTGTTTGTTGTTCATCATTTAATTGTTTAATTCCCTTTTTGTAGGTTTCTTGTAGATGATAGTTGTTATTATGTTGTGTCTTTTATTTGTTAGTGAATGGATTGAAAGCTACTAACATAGATGATGTGTTAAGGTGCTAAATTGAATTTTTTCATGTTAAAACATAGTATTTAGAACAGAGTATTAATTAACACAGAGTACAGAGTTTCTTTTACAAGTTTTGATGGATTAATAGTTGTGAGTTTTGTTAATTTAATTCTCAGTTTAGTTATGTTTTCCTGAATATATTTTTCTTATCAATCTTGTTGTTGTATGCTAAGATAGACGTAGGTTTTTTATTATGTTTTTACAAGCATTTCAATTTGCAATCTGAGTTTTTAATAATGGATTTAGCTTAGTTTAATTTATGAGATCTTAGTTCTAGATTTGAATAGAATTTTTTAAGTAGAAGTTGAATTTGAATTAAGATTTTAGTTACAAGTTTCTAATCATGTGAATTTTCTTAAGTTAGCATAAGAGTGCATTTGAACTAAGTAGAATAGTGTTTTCTTATAATTGATAATTGATATAAGAATTGAGAGATCACATGGATTTTCAGGATAGTTGATATGTCTTCTATGATGTCTAAGCTCTCGTTAGATTGCTTGATTCATACTTTTCATTTCTCCATAGAAGTTAATATTGAATTTATTCCTCTTGAGCTATCACTAATCGTTAGATGTCATCATGATGTCATAAGGCATTGAAGACATAATCATCATATTTGAAGTTTCTTATTATTGTAGATTAAGAATAGTTTTTGATTAATTTCTGAATACTGTCATGATGCTTTTGATTAAGTAGGATAAGATTTCCCTTTGTAGAGTACAAATGATTATGAGTTTTTTCTTAAGAATAGAGTTTGCTTGTTGATTAGTTTTGATTAGTATACGTGTTGAATAGTTTTGATAGGTTTACTTGCTGAATAAGTTAGTTGTTTAATTGCTTACTTGTTTTCTTGTTGATGTTCATTAGATTGAATAGATTGAATAGATTAATTGTTGTTGTTGTTTCTCATTAAGTTGAATAGATAGATTACTTGTTGTTTCTAATTATATTAAATAGGTTAACTTGTTCAAAGGAGGGTTTTGATATGATTATTTAGGAATAGTCCATCAATCCATTGTTTAAAAGTTGCTTAGGGTACATAGTTTAAGTTCTTTAATAGGGTTTTCTCATTGATAGTCTTTTCTTAAGTAGATTAAACCTTAGATAGACCATATCCTTAGTTAGATCATACTTCCTCTAGGTTTTCTTCCTTGGCACATATAGTGCTACAACTCTAAGTTCACTTACCCTCGGTTCATAATTTAAATTAAGGGATTTAGTGCATATAGAACACCCATCAACAGTGTATTAGGGTGCGTACATGTGGGTAAAGCCATGGAAACTTGAGAAGATGAAGATGCATAGGTTCTATATTCTGATATCAAGCTCCCAAGAAGGTATATAGTGCTCAGATACATCAGATCTATCCATTAGTTCAAAAGGTATGTCTTATTTCTATGAGTAGTTGGATTTTGATGTATGCATGAAAAATGGTCATGGAGATTTGAGGATTCTCCCTAGAGAGACTAGTGGTTGCATGGATCTTCTGTATAAGTCAAATCTACAAAAATATAGTGTTGGTATATTTATCATTGACACTTCTTGTTAAAGTTGAGGCACATCTTGTATTTCTTGGCATATGGCTAAGAGTTTTTGTGGTACATGGTTGAGAGCTTGTATTTTTGAAGTGGTTGATGTATTGAGAGGTTGAATATAAGAAAGGGTTTGATGTTGAGATCATGTGAGGGTTATTATACTTGTTCATGATTACACACACTCATATGGCACCTGACTAGAGAGAGATATAGAGTTTTTGGGTAAAAGTTATATATGAGGATGCATGCACAAGGTACAGTTACAGTCTGGATATAGTGATAGATTTCAGATCTATGTGAAAGAAGTTGCAGAGGATTAGAATTTTTCAGAAGGTGTACATAGGTTGCATAACAGACAGGATGCGTACATACACAGGTTGTTGTATAGACAAGGCACATACATATGCATGTTGCAGAAATACAGGTCCTGTATCCCTATTTTTAGAAGGCATACGCAGGCTGCATAATAGATAGATCACGTACATGTGCAAGATGTTGCATAGATAGGGAACGTATATACACCGGTTGAAGAACTGCATGTCGTGTATTTGTTGTATTTTGTTGATACATGTTCAGTTCAGGTATAGATTGATTACAAAGTAGTTGTACAGGTTGGTTGCAGGTCAGTGGTATAGGTTGATACAGATGTACAGTGGTATATCTCACAGTGATAGTGTGACAGTGGTTCCATCATTCTACTTTTATTCCAGGGTGGTCGGATGGGGCAAGGACAGGTGGTTTTAGCCACCTTCTGGTTGTAGCCAAAGAACATAGGGGGTTGTAGCCTCCTTCTGGTTGTAGCCAGATAATTGGGGAGTTGGAGCTTCCCTCAGATTGTAGCCTGAGAAAATAGGGGGTTGGAGCCTCCTTCCAATTATAGCTGGAAAACAAAGGAAGTTGGTGCTTCCAATGAATGTAATTCTTCAAGACATATAAGAAAAATCATTCTTTGTTTTTCTATTTCTTTGGGTTTCCATGTAAAAACATTGTTGTACTGTGTATGTGTATGATTGTTCATTTTTTCATTGTTCATTTACTTTGCAAATATTGAATGATAATGCTACATTGATATAACACTTTCATTATATGGTTAAAAATTATTATATTTCTCTATTATTTATTCANTAAAAAAAGTTAAATTAATAAATGGAAGCTATAAAGGTCGCAACATGAGTTGTTAAAATAGAATCAAAATGTGGCTCTAAAATGGAAGTAAAACTCGACAATAAATTTGAAGTCATACATGGAGCTATTTTTGGATCTAAGTAGGAAGCTAAATTGGTTTCTTAACAAGAAGAAAAACTGGATGTTAATTAAGAAGAAAATCCCAACACTAAAAGGAAGCAAACCCTAGACCTAAAAAATAAGAAAAACTAGGTGCTAAAAAGGAAGCAAACCTTGGAACTAAAAGGAAGAAAACCATGGAGCTAACAAGGAAGAAATTCTGGAAGCAAAAAAAGATGCAATAATAGAAGCACATCTTGGCGTTAATTTGGAATCCAAACTAGAAGCTATTTTTTATGCTACACCAGAAGCAAAACATGAAGCATGATTGGGAGATAAACTAGGTGCCACACCTGGAGCTAAACTAGGTGCTAAACTAGGAGCTAAACCAGGAGCTAAACTAGGTGCTAAACCAGGAGATAAACTA
>ML793924.1:265954-282816 GCA_009831015.1 Picea engelmannii
TTTTTTTTTTTTTTACGTGTTTTGGGTTTTGATTTTTTGTATATGATTTTTGCTTTAGTATTTTTTTGTGTATTTTTTTAATTTTGTGTCTTAAAAAAAGTAAGCTTTTACATAATTTTAATTTAACTTTAGTTTTTCTTCATGAAAAAAATCTATTTTATTTTTTCCTTAAATAATTTGCGTTTTTTGTTTTTTATATAGGACAAGTGGTAGGAAAGAAAATATGTGTGAATATATATGGAACAAGACCTGTAGTAATGGCATCCAAAATCCCAGTTAGGACCTCCATGAATGCTATGAAACAAAATGTTAGCCCATCAACTGAGGTCACAAGAGCAAAGAAGAATGTTAGAGAGTGGAAAATTGACAATGGTGAGAATAGAATGGAGCATTCTTTGTATATTAAAGACAAACAAGCCGCCAATGGAGAACGAATAATTTTGTATTATTTTGAATTTGAACATGTCCAAGCAAACTATCAATCACTTGACATGTTACGAGATATATGTTTGGTGCCAGGAACAAATATTATTTATGCGTTGCTGAAACAATCAAAGACACATCTCAAGATTAGATATTGTTTGAAAATGAGCAATTATAAAAGGGAAGAAAATTTCACAAAATTATGTGCAATGATCGTGAAAGATATTGAGATGGGCAATGTAAATTTGCTTATTCTTATTTTTGTAGCATATATTATTATAAGTTTCATGATAATTGTTAAATCTTATTTAACAATGGAAATGGTGTATTTTATTTTTACAAGATTTTGCTAGGCGACTTTTAGAGATGTTAGTGGGGATTTATTCTATGGAGAGAAATATCATGGAAGTCATCAATTCCTTTCATATTGATAAGGCACAGGAAGGAAGGAAAAAGAAGCAAAGAGTAACAGAAGTTGAAGCTGTAGAAAAAGACAGAGAAGAACAACAAAGAATCAATAAAAGTCATCATTCTAGAAAGGACAAAAGGGTTACATTTGAAAATATGGAAACTCCAGATGAAGATGTCACTGAGATTAATTCCAATGACGTTACCATTGTTCCTCAAAAGAAGACTAAACAACATAAGCGCAAAATAGGTATGCCCAATGATGATTTCATTCCTAGTGATTATGAAGAGATTGTTGAGTTAGATGAAAGTCATTTAAATCGTAAAGAGGAAAGAAAATGTTGTTGATGAACAAGAATTGATAGTTACCAATGAATATCATTATGGAAGTCCTAAAGGTAGCAGAGAAATAATAACACCAGGTGTTGATCTATAAGACGGTATTATCAAAACAACGCAAAATACCATTCGAGATCGACTAAGGAGGAACAACTTGGTTGATGAGGTCCATACATTTCAGTTGAATGTGAAGAAACTTTTTAAACCCAAAGAAGTCCATGAAAATTACCAAATTAGAAAACCACATCAGTTGCATATCCACAAATTGAAAGCACTGATTAGGCACAATCCATATGCACATGTGGTTGACTACTTAGTTCTTGTTTACTCAATGTAAGATCCTACCAAGGATGCAATTGATAGGTTAAAATTTTTTGAGTATAAATATTATGTGATTGGAGGAAATCATTCTACAGAGGCTAGAATAGAATTTATGAAAGAGTATCCCAATAGCCATCTTTTTGAGACAATCAGGTGTGTAATTTATGTTGGTTTAATAGATGGACAATCAAAGTTATTGGAATGGGATCATAACACAAATAATGAGTACAGGATGTCCATGACTTTCATTTAGAGGGTGACATTTATCCATAATGAGTTTTTTGTAATATGTTGTGGGGATAGATCAAACGTTGATGCAAAGTTTAGGAAGGAATGTTGTATGGAAATAGGCTTCCCAATTGATGAGGAAACTGTAAAAGTAAAAAATCACAAAGGAAGTGATGCATTCAGAGTTGTGGATAACTATTTCCAATTGAGATTTAAAACTAGACAGATATGGGATTTGGTAGATGAGATCTTCAACCTATGGAACAATATTGGTATAAAAAACCAAAAGGTTAGGAAGTCTAAACCCTTAGTAGGTAGTGCAAGTAAGACAGGTCCTGAAATCAAAAACCTTCTAGATGATATGACTATAACACTATGGAGAACGATGCAAAGAGTGAAGGATGATAAACGTGTCATAGCTATATTATCATGTGTAGGGTTGGGTGAATTATCAATGGAGTAGATGTGTGATGAATTTAAAAAGTAACTCTATTGAGTTATCTCTTATTTATGTTATGATTAAAAAATTAATTGTTTCTATATAACATAAGAATGTATTTTATTATATATATTATTATAACATTAACTTTTTATTTTTATTTAGTCACAAGGTTTATATGAGAATGCAACACAAAATGGTTAAGATGTTGAATGAGAAAAATTGGGAGGATGTTAGACTCAATTATCCATATGCAAGCTCTACAACAACATTGAGTCAATTTTTGGTTGCATTCAAAAACGTATGTTGATTTATTACATTCATTTTATTCATTTGTAGGTTAATTTATTTCGATTTTATTAGTTATAGATATATAATTATATGTTTATTTGTTTCATTAAAGATGTCAAAGAAGAATATAGTTGGAATACCTGAAACCTTCAAAAGTTATATTCAAAAGGCTACGTTTGAAANAAGGATGATAAACGTGTCATAGCTATATTATCATGTGTAGGGTTGGGTGAATTATCAATGGAGTAGATGTGTGATGAATTTAAAAAGTAACTCTATTGAGTTATCTCTTATTTATGTTATGATTAAAAAATTAATTGTTTCTATATAACATAAGAATGTATTTTATTATATATATTATTATAACATTAACTTTTTATTTTTATTTAGTCACAAGGTTTATATGAGAATGCAACACAAAATGGTTAAGATGTTGAATGAGAAAAATTGGGAGGATGTTAGACTCAATTATCCATATGCAAGCTCTACAACAACATTGAGTCAATTTTTGGTTGCATTCAAAAACGTATGTTGATTTATTACATTCATTTTATTCATTTGTAGGTTAATTTATTTCGATTTTATTAGTTATAGATATATAATTATATGTTTATTTGTTTCATTAAAGATGTCAAAGAAGAATATAGTTGGAATACCTGAAACCTTCAAAAGTTATATTCAAAAGGCTACGTTTGAAACAGAAAGAAGGCGATGTCTTCAAAATGTTGAGCTTGATGACACCCTTCATCACTACATTTGGAATGGGCTCAACATTGTTCAATATAAAGTGATATTAAGGGATTGTGAAAAAATTGAAAATCTTGTTCCTAAAAATGAATACTCCCTAGTTATTGTAGATATCCCTCCTGGTTATAATATCCAAAACATTGAATATGATATTGAGCCTTATACTTACCAATCTTTCAGTAAATTGGTTATGGGATTTCTGGAAGTCACAATATCACCATGTTGGAGATTTCTGGTTTTTCATTTAGACACATAACAAGGATTAGTACAATCAAGTTTCAAGGGAAAAGAAAAGACAAGGATGCAACTTTATTGGTAAGATATTGAAATTTTATGTTTAGTGATTAAGATTAGAAATATATTTTATTAATTCACAAGTTAATTGAATTTGCACTTATTTATGTTATAGGAAAAAACCTAATATTCATTTCTCCAATAGTAAACCATTTACAAGTGATATTTAAAGTATACTTCTTGCAAGCTAGAAAAAACATGATACGTATGATTCTATTCTTTACAATGTAAAGGATGGAAAGAAGCCTAGTATTTTATTGGTTTACAATGTTGTGGCCAGAAAGCTAACATATGAGGAAAATTATTTCAAAGGAGAGATCGTTAACATTTATCAAAAGCCACAAGCACTAATTAATTATCTTATAGATACTTTTTCAAATGAAGGAGATTGGATTTTGGATTTGTTCTCAGGTTCAGGTAAGATTTATGATATAACATTTATGAAATCATACTTCACTCTTATTATTTTTAATTTATGTTGTTTTACATTATTTAATTTAATTATGTATTTTGTATTTGGTGATTAGGTACAACATTAGCATGTTGCTTACAAAAAGGAAGGAATTGCATAGCCATTGAAATTGATGCACTGCAATGAGGTTTTATTCAACAAAAAATTAATGTTATCCGAGTTATTCCAAATGAAATGTAAGAAGTTGGCCTAAGGAAAGGATATTTTAATGAATCAAAGGTGGGAAAAATATCACAAGAGCCTCAAGTACCATTAGGAGGTCTGCTTGGAAAATATCACTTTGGAGAACTTGTGGATATCAATAACTCAATGGATGAGAAACATGAGCCAAAGGAGCCAATGGAAGCACATAATGATGTCCAAGAAAATGATGATGTGTCTGTTGATAATGATGAATTTGGGATATATGACATTGTTGAATATTTTTAGGATGCCCTTGAAGACAATGCTGAATTTTGCATTTTTTTGCTGAGTTATAATTGTAATGTTTTGACTTTCAGATTTTAAAATAAGAATAAATATGCATCTATTGTTGTTTTATGATGACTATTTTTTTATTATTTTAGTTTTACTTTTATTTTTATGTGATTTAATATGCTAGAGAAAATGACATTAAATATTGTCATTTTTTTACTTTAAATCTATAAAATTATTAAAAAAAATGTTAATTTTTATGATTTTTTTTCCATTTTTTTGTTCAATTTTGTCCATAAAAATGCTTTATTTGACATGTTATTTATAATGGAAAGTTTCTAAAATGTATAAGTTTTTTTTATAAATTGCTTTGAAATGTATATTGTTTTGCTAAATATTTAAAAATAGTGTTATTTAGCTACAATTATTTGCTATGTATTGAAGAAAAAATAAAAAGTGTGTTAAAAATACAATTTTACACTATATTTAAAAACTATGGCACCATGAATTAAATAATGAGACATAATTGTATGAAAAAATTAATTTCAAAAATGTAAATGATATATAACATTTTTAGTATCATTAAAAATGAAAATAAAACAACATTGATAAACAAATAAAAATAAAAATGATTTAGAAAAAATTGAAAATAGTTGGAAAAACAAGCATTTAAAAAACAAAACAAAAAAATTGATTTAGGAAAATTTGAAAATAGTTCCAAAAACAACCATTTTAGAAACAAAATGTGGATATGTTACAGATAAGAAGATTTAAAATATCAAAAAACTACCTCAAAATGAAAACGAGTGCTATCGGTAGCATCATTTTTCAAAACGTGGTAACAAATGGGACCCTTGAAAAAATGAGAACTCAGAAAAGTTATCATTAAGTTGGTAATATTGTTTAATCAATGGGTAGGAATCGTATATGTGGACGGAATTCCATCACCTAAACCAGTGATTCCAACAGTGGTCGAAGTGAAAGAACTAGCAACATAAGCAATGGATGTGGATCCAAGGGGTGAAGAAAAAAACCCCAACGAAGAACAAAACCCTACACAGGAGCTGGGTTTGGGAGTGTCGCAGTAGAAGAATGGAGAAGATGATGAAAGAACTGAATTAGATGAGCCTAGGGCATTGGTCGATGCCGAGAAAAAAACAATCGCAGAGACAACACCGCAAATAGAAGAACAGGTGCAGGTGGAAGATGTCACAGGTGAACCAGATTCTGATGCAAAGGAAGAAGAGGATGTGCACCAGGAAGCAAGGCCATCCATCATGAAAAAAAAGAGGAAGGGGAAATATCCAATTCATAGGTCGTCATGCAACCAGATAAAGGTTACAATAACACTACTGCGCATACCTGAAGGAGTTACAATCCTCCCTGGTATTTGAGGACATGTGGAGAAACTGAAGTATTCAAATCATGACATTGCAGATAGGGACAAGTTCCCTGAGTTTGAGCCATAGTTATACATGGAGAACAAAGGGATAAGTGCATCAAGAGTTCCAATATTGGAACCAAAGAAATGGATTATAGCATTGTACAATATAGGAATAATGAACCTATTAGAAATTCCACATTTTGGAAGGGGTAGAGATGTTAATAGTTGTGTCAAACAATTGTTAGCATTGGTGCATGGAGGTGTTATGTGGATGGAAAAACTAGTGTCAATTGATGTGGATTTGATTGCAGATATTACAGGTCTACCAACAGTAGGAGAGAAACCATAGCAATACCTAAATGAAAATACTAAGGAGAAGGCCATTGCAGAAGAAATGAAGAAGAATTTTAACACTGACAAGAGGTCAAAAGGGTTAATAATCAACAGGATCAATCAACCCGCGACAAGATTAGAAACCAATTTAATGGCATGAAAATATTGAGGAAGTGTCACAAAGAGGAAGCACCAGCAGGTGTCATAGTAGCAACCGCGTAGTGTGCGAAAGGAAGCTTATTAAGTTGGGAACCATACTTGTTGAATCTATTTTTGGATGACTACCAAGACATGAAAAATTTGGGAACAAAGTTCCCCTATTCATGGTTGATAATACTCATAGCATTGGTGGGTTGGGGACACCCCAAATACAATGTAATTTTTCAAAGGAGGGTAAAGTGTCACGCAACACAATACACAACTTTGTGGCGAAGATCAGATGCAAAGACAAGAAATGTTAATTCTAGAACATTTGTGATGTAATTTGAGGAAATACAGGAAAAGGTAGTTGAGACATGGAGGATACCACCAGAAGTAGTGGAGAAGCATAAGAATATAGAAAATTTTCAGGTATCTAGACACAATGTATGGATTCATTAAAAAAGGGACCCAAAGAATAATTGGCTACAGATGAAGTATCACATCACTGGAGAGGAAGTCCAATGGGTCATGAAAGATTGGTCAGATGAGTGGAAGGTTACCGCAAAGAAGGGACAAAAGGGAAAGAATCCAATAGAAGATGGAACGTCGCATAAATCAAATAGTCTAGTATATAATACAAGGAAGGTTGTTGAGTGTGCAAAGGATACAGGAGGGAGTGTGACAGTGAAAAAACCTAGACAAAAGACTACTCAAAATCCAAAAATGTAGGAGAAGGATCACGTTGAAGGAGAAAATGAAGGAGACCAGAAGGAGATGAATGTTCCCGCGCAGGAGGTACTCAAAGGAGGAGATATACCAGACTTGGAGATACCAACAACTTATGCACAGATAGAAACTCTATCGATGAAGAGGATAGTCCTACAGGAAGCAGGCCAGAGAAAGAAGATGAAAGCACACAAGAGCATCCCTAAACTAACATTGACAGAGGATGATGTTGAACTAGTGGTTGAGAAGGTGCAAGACCGTGCAGCACAGTCGTTGGACGATGTTGAGAAGAAGAAAGAAGACATAATTAGGAAACTGATAGAGGTTAAGGAAACTTTGGCACAACTACAATTGAATGCAGCAGAAGGAAAATGCACAGCCATAACAGACTGTTCATGAAAAGATAGTGCATGCACAGGAGACAGTCCATATTATAGCGTCGGGAAGTGTGAATTTTTCTATCACTCAGGATATGTTGCATATAGATGAGGAGATGATGCAAAAGGTCATGAAATACATTGACCACTTGTACTTGGTGTTGGCTAAGGTCCCAACCGAAGAACTGTACAAACTTCAAGTAAGCGTCGCACAAGAGATCCAATCAAGAGCACACGCAGATGCAATGGAGTTACAAGTATATAAGTGTTAAGGTTTAAGCTATTATTACAGTTCTTTTCATTTCACTAGATAACAATAGCATAATATAGGATCACTGAGAAATACACAATCATAAGAGACACATCATTTATCCTAGGAAACCCTCATGGGGGAGAAAACCCAACAAACCTTCCTTATTATAGATAGCCAATACAATGCCAAGAGATAACTCAAACAAATATAGAAATTCCTCTCCCAAGAATGCACCTCTCTCTCTCTCTCTCTTCTCCAACTATAGCTCAGAAGCTTGCTTCTCATTGAACAAGTTAGTGTGTGTCTAAGTGAGGTGCTAGCCTCCTTATTTATACAACTCTGGCACGTGTGGAGGTGTCTTTTCACTGGCAGGGCCAACTTCTCAATCTGGTTGGTTATAAACACCTTTAATATATTTTGGGGCCTCTTTAATATATTCTGGGGCCAACTTCTTATTCTTCCTATTACACTTATATTTTGACCAATCCGCAAAAGGGGATTTGGTATTTTACAATAGCCAACATGATCAATCCACAATAGGGGATTGATCTAATGAATAATATAACAATAATAATTAGAATACACTTTGCAATTACATTATTTCAACACTCCCCCTTAACAAATACGGTATTCTACAACAACATCAGGCGAGAGAGAGGAAAACATCATCAACAACATCAAGTGGGTGAGAGGACAGCATCATCAATATCATCTTGGAACATTGACTGGTGTATCTATAAATCATCGGAAGTTTTTCTCATCATCAACATCATCATTCACAGTAGGGAGCTAGAATGGCATCATCATCCTCATCATCATGAGGCTAAGGTAACATCATCATCATCTTCAGCGTGAGGCTAAAGTAACATCATCATCTTTGGCATGAAAGATGAAATAACATCATCATCATCATCATAGTCATATTCATCAAGGAGATGAAGTGGCATCATCATCATCATCATCATCTTCAGCAAGAGGCTGAAGTGGCATCATCATCTTCAGCAAGAAGCTGAAGTGGCATCATCATCATCAACTTCAGCAAGAAGTTTAAGTGGCATCATCATCATAAACTGCATCAACATGAATTAGTATAACACTAATACATCATCATCATCAATAACATCACAAGGCTGATACAGCATCAAAAGTAGCAATATCACAGCACAAAGGTTGGAGCATCATCAACATCAGCACTAGGCTGGGAGTCTTCAGCACAAAGCTGGCAACAAATCATCATAGCACGAGGTTGGAAACACATCATCATAGTACAAGGATGGCACATCATCACAACACGAGTCTGGCACATCATCACAATATGAGGCTACTACACAGCAATTAAGCTAGAATCACAACACATCAATTAAGTTGGAATCACAACACAGCAATTAAGTTGGAAACAACAATTAAACTAGAATCTCAACACAACAATTAAGATGGAAATAATAATTAAGATGGAATCTCAACACAGCAATTAAGTTGGCATCAGCAATTAAGATGGAATCTCAACACAACAATTAAGCTGGAATATCAATAAAGAAATTAAGTTGGCATCAACAATTCAGTTGGAATCTTAACATGGCAATTAAGCTGGAAGCATAGCACTCGACTGCCATGTCAACACAACAATTAAGCTGGAAGCACAGCACTAGGCTAGCATCTCAACACAACAATTAAGCTGGAAGCACAACACTAGGCTGGCATCTCGACACAGCAATTAAGTTGGAAGCACAGCACTAGGCTGGCATATCAACACAAAACTACTCCACCTATCAAGGGAGGTCCTTTCAGACTATACTGAGCTTATCTCAAAAGTTCTCAAACTTTACACGAGATAGAGGCTTGGTCAACACATCGGAAACCTGTTCATCTGTGCTAACATATTGGAGCTTTATGGCTCCTCTCTACACCATGTCACGAATGTAATGGTATTAGATATCTATGTGTTTTGACTTGTCATGAAATAAAGGATTCTTTGTCATCTTTATGCATCTCTGGTTATCACATAGGATCGTGGTCACTTCCATCTCTAGGTAGAATAGACCAGTCAACAACTTATGAAGCCAAATGGCTTCACAACTGGAAGAACACGCAGCAATGTATTATGATTCTGTTGTACTGAGAGAAATGCTTGATTTCTTCTTACTCTGCCATGAGATCATGGCTAATCCCAAACTAAAACAACATATTGAAGTGCTCTTCCTGACAGAGACACTTCCAACCCAATCAGTGTACCCACTCAGTATGAAGTCATGATCTCCATCATTAACTGAGACCACAATCTAATGTACCCTTAAGATACCTCATCACATGTTTTGCAGTAACTAGGTGAACATGTCTTGGTTCTACCAGAAATTGACTCAACATGTTCACGATAAAATAGATATCTGGTCTGGTGTTTGTGAGACACATCAGCAATCCAATGATTTGTCTATACAGTGTGGCATCAATCAATTCTGACAAAGTGTCGACCATAAGCTTCAGATTCGTTTCCATGGGTGTATTCATGGACTTGCAATCCAACATATCAAATCTCTTCAGGATTTCAATTGCATACTTCCCTTGGTAAGGAATATCTTCTATGTGCTCTGCCAAACTTCAAGACCTAAGAGATAATGCATTTACGCCTTCCATCAAACTCTGTGGCGAGCTTCTTCTGTAATCTATGATGAGATTTTCTTCATCTTTTTAAGGGATACACCATCTACAAATGCTAGTAACATCAATGGCTCATCATTCATAACCTTGAGATAGAGGTTAGCATCAACTTTACTCTTGGTAAAGCCCAAGCTCGTTAGGAAACTATCAATTATACCATATCAAGCTCTAGGAGCTTGCTTCAACACGTACAGATCCTTCTTCAACATGAGTCTTTCTATCTTCAATCTTCAAATCATTTTTTCTTATTACATTGTACCAATATGGTACACTTGCGCAGCTGCAACTCAATCTTCACAATCATGTGCTAGCTCTATGTGCTTTCTGCAAGGCACTATCTATCTCACTGATTGAGAGTATGTCCTCTACTCTCTCTTCAACTGTTCCTTATGGAATATGGGACTCTGCACCTGCATCTACTTTGAGGCTAAGAATGATTGCTTCCTTCTCGTTGTGGTTGCTAACATCTGAGAGTAACTCCTCTTATTTTATCACGGCAATAGTTTCATCTGAAACTGAGAGTGGCTCGATAACTAATACTGAGGATAGCTATTATTCTTTCATGGGGGTAATGCTATCATAGTCATGTCTCCATGACCCAACTGATGTACTGCACCAACTCCCACTCAATTTTAAATATGGGGATTTCTCCCCCTGCATCTCATACTATATATGAATCATGGTTGTTCTGGTTGTCTTCATAAGTACTAGAATTGTTTCTTCAATAAGTGTCTCGTCATAGTCTTCTCCATTTTACTGGGAGAATCCTCTAGACATACATCAGGCTTTCTACATCTACAACATGTTTGATATGTATAGATCAATATTGGAAGTCAATACTGAATTCTCTTCTCACGGAAGACTCCATATCCTAGTCTTTCTGATTGGATTCCTTCTTTGTCACTGAAACAAGTGAATCATCTTGGAGATTTTATATCTCCTAGGAGTCTCTGAAGTTATGATCTAGTCTTCTCATGACATCTTTCTTCCAGTACTGGAAGTTGTCTCTTCATATGATCCTTTCTGATATCAGGCTTACTCTCGATTTCTTTTGAGTCTACAAGGACTTCATGATCTCTTACAGGGTATACTTGGTGTTCCATACCAAGTCTAAATATGGAAGACAGAGTCAGGCTTCAAATGAGATATACTTCCCATTCTAATGCTCGGTCATCTTTGGAGCCTTCTGCTCCTTTCAGTCGATCTTCATATGAGATATTTTGAATCTTCAGTCGATCTTCATCTTCTTTGGTGCATGAGTGTATATGGTCATGTACATAGTCTACTTCATGTCTCATATAATATGTTGCCTTCTACAACCTTCACTATAGCTTTCTCAAGGTTATCACTTGTGACCTGAAACAAGGTCAACAAAACAACAAGCAAGAATAATATCCTTTTGATTAATAATAGATAAAGAAATAACACGAATAATCATCATAATAGATCCTTTAGAGCTATTAGTCATGGAATTTTTGAAGAAATGATCAAAAGTAAGATATACACTACGAAATGAGGTCAACACTCTTATAGTGTTGTGATCGAACATTCCTCCATGGAAACTTGGAACTAGCACATGAGGTTTCTCCTAGATGAGGTGTTAGTTGTAGTAGGAAAATGATTACATTAAGTATTTACCTATATATGCTCACATGCTATCAAGTATAATACTTTACAAAGACTGTTATCTCAACTATAGTTGTTACTTGTAAAGGGGTAGTCATCAACTTGTCATGTGTACCTTTGAAACTTATCAACTTAATTGATCAAACCTGGAGCCTTGTCCTCAAGAATGAGTGTGTGTGCTTTTCTTCCAAGTCTCCTTCACTCAAGATGATGAGTGCTTTCTTCAATCTGTCTTATGTACCAAGACAATATGTTATCTTGACAAAAGGTTGGGTTAGAGGATAAAATCTATGATCTCAACTTTTAATCCATCTAATACCTTGACTCATATTTTGATCAAAGGTTAGAATGATGGTCATAGATACAACATGCAACATTGATCAAAATAATTTCATAACAAATAGATGCATATCAGAATAATCACACCTAGGTTGCATTATTCCTCTGAATGTGTTGGATCTTGATATCCTTTTGGATCTATGGAAAGAGATCCCTTCTCCTGCAAATACCCTTTAAAGCTTAATCATTTAAACATGTGTGAGTACATACCTCTGGCGGCACTTGCAGGTAGAGGCACCATCTGGTAGCAGCGATAATGATCACCAACTCTTAACAACTTCAAGGGTGGCAACAACTGGTACTACAGCTACAACTGCAACTGATATTGCGACTGCAATTGATACTGCAACTGATATTGCGACTGCAATTGATACTGCAACTGGTTCTAAGACTACAACTGCAACTGCAACTTAGGGTTTTATGAGGAAACCCTAATTTTTCAAAGTTCGAATTTTAAAATTGTAATCTAGGGGATAAATGCTCTAAGCTGAGGCGAGTAAGTTGGTGCAGTCAGATTTCTGAAAATTCAACTTTTAACCCTTCAAACTTCATCAACAGATTTCTAGACTAGTGCTTCTAGTTTTTTGGTACCTCTGGTACTCTGGTACTTCTGGTACTCTAGTTTTCTGGTACTTCTAGTACTTTGTGAAACTACGGTTTCACTTTCCGGGAGATCTAACCACTGAAACGTTGCGCTGAGGATGCCAAAGTGATCCTTGAGGAAGGGCACACTTTTCTAGATGGTTTTGGCGTTTGAATACTTCATCAACAAAAATCCCTAATTTGCATGTACGACAACAGTGACGTTTTTCACTTTCTCTTGTGAAATATTCTCTCTTTAGCTTAGCTCTGAAACCATGTTAAGGTTTAATCTATTATTAGATTTCTTTGCATTTCACTAGATAATAATAGCATAATATAGGATCATTGAGAAATACACAATCACAAGAGACACATCATTTATCCTGGGAAACCCTCATGGTGAAGAAAACCCAACAAAACTTCCTTATTATAGATAGCTAATACAATGCCAAGAGATAACTCAAACAAATATAGAAATCCCTCTCCCAAGAATGTGCCTCTCTCTCTCTCTCTTTTCTCCAACTACAGCTCCAAAAAATTCTTCTCAATGAACAAGTGAGTGTGTGTCTAAGTGAGATGATAGCCTCCTTATTTATACAACTCTGGCATGCATAGATGAATTTAGGGGCTAAATTTCGCTCATGGGCTAATTTTCCATGGTTTTTCCAAAAACGAGATTCGCTATTTAAAAATGATTTGCCCAAATTCTATAGGATAAAATGATTTTACCTTAAAAATCGCCAAAATTTTATAAAAAATATATAAATCCTTATAAATTTGAATATTTTTACAAAAATATCGCCAAACATTTATAGTTGGCATATGAAGGATTTGTAAGATTCGCCAAGGTTTCTACATTTTAAAATAAATTTACATCCTTAAAATCATCCCTGCTAGCATGTGTGGAGATGTATTTTCACTAGTAGGGCCGACTTCTCAATATGGGTGGTTATAACCACCTTTAATATATTATGGGGCCTCTTTAATATATTATGTGGATGACTTCTTATTCTGCTTATTACAATTATGCTTTGACCAATCCACAAAAGGGGATTTGGTCTTTTACAATAGCCGACATGATCAATCCGCAATAGGAGATTGATCTAATGAATAATATAACAATAATAATTAGAATACACTTTGCAGTTACATTATTTCAACAATAAGTACATAAGAGATACTCTAAAGATAACAATCCATGAGGTATAGGTTAAGAAGGAGGAAGCGAAATAGTGCATTGGCCAGATAGAGAAGTGTGTAGAAGAATTCTTCAAGTCAAGTCTTGTCATCATGTAGGAAGGGGAAAATTTACAAACAGAAGAGAATATTGGAAGAATATCACAAGACATGGAGGACTATAAGAGACTTAACACAGACTTGATGGAACTCTTACATCCAAGTACATTGTCAGAAGTTAGATCACAGAGAGAGCAGGAGGTGGCAGGGCGCATCAAGAACATGGCGTAGAATATCAAGGAAGTTATAGAGTTATACAATAGAAGCGTGAAAATATGGACAAGTCTACAGAAGGATGAAAATTTGTAGGTGTTGGAATAGAAGGAAGGAGGATTCAACATAGTTGTGCAAGACTTGAAGCAAAAGAAGAAGGAAATGAACATACAGGATAGGTTGAGGAGCGCATGGGATTTAAAGAACTTGTAGACAAAATTGAAAAATGTACAAGCAGAGAAACAGTTGAGGCAGGCTCAGTTGTAGCCATTATAGGAAGGTGTAGAGAAGATGTTGATAGAGATGAATGCATCCAAGGGACAGATGGAAAACCTTAGGTTGGAGGCTAAATAAATATTGAAGGAGCACATTAGAGAACGGACTGTGGATTTTGTTGTAGAGAAGATCAAACAAGTGAAGACTCGTGCTGAAGAGATTTCAGGTAGATTCAAGGAGCTGGAGAAGTATTTCAAAGATGAAAACACTACCTAAGTGGCTCAGGATGAGCCACAGGTAAGTTTTGGGGATCTATTGGAGCAGGATATTTTGGGGAAATGCACAACAGTTTTAGAATATAGTTCAGAAAGGGACCACAAATGGAGTGCACATTAGAATTCAAGGACAAGTAGTGTTTTGGACAATAAGGAAGAGTAGTGCAAGGAAGAAGAAAGGAAAAGGAAAAAAGAATGATAGCGCGATGAGAAAACGGTTGGATCGAGGAATAACTACACATAGGAGGTTAAAATGTGGACAAACCTAATCCAATTAGTTTTAGGGTTTTGGTTCTTTCTTGTAAGGGTTTTTACCCATTTTGGTTGTATAAATAGGCATTATAAGATCTGAGGAGATCATCAATCTAGGATATAGAAAGTGAGAAGATTTAGATTAATTTTGTGCAATAAGATTATTGAGTCAGTTAGAGACCTATGAGTTGTAATTGAGGGTCAAGTTGCAAGCTATGGATCTTGGTGTGACAATGGTCAACCTCACCATTACCAAAATTTTGATGCAATGTGTGCAACGTAGAGACTTGAAGATGAATAATAAAGAATCCAAATAATTGTGAACGTATCCCAAGGGGGTGAACCATGGTAAAATATGGTCTCTCTATGTGCTTCTTTTATGTTTTGAATTATGATGAATGGAAGAATGAATGAATAAATATGTTAGAGTTAGAATGCAGTGCGCACTGGATCATTTATGTTATTTTACTACAAAATGAATGTTAATGAATGAATATGGTTATAGAATGCTAGATATGAGTAATATTGAAGCAAAAGTATCTCTAACATCCCCATGAGCATCATCCCTTCCACGATTGCATACATCTGGGCCATGCAATCACCCATAATCTCTCAGGTGAGATTGCAATGTCCACTTTGTGCGTAGTGTTTCCTTCTAGTCTTCAGAACGACCGATGGTTTCTAGGGTTTTATTGGAGAACTAATCTAGAACCCGAGTCATCCCGTACATCCAAAAATATTTCAATGCTAATATCATGAAATTCCTTAGCATTTGGCCATGTGTGGAATAAAAATAGGCTCCAAGAGGAAGGGTGAGCTTGATTCATTGGTTAATATCAACCATAATTATTTGGTAATGATTTTGTTCAAATCCGATATCCAAATCTAGATATCACTTGGTATGAAACTAAACACCATCAACAATAGTAGCAAGAAGAATATGTCTTCATGGGGATGAGCATAGAAACATAGACCATGAATATGCTTAAAAAATCAATGGAGACTTGTCCAAATGTTATTATCAAATCATTCAAACTAATTTAGAACAAGAAATGATTGGGCATGTGGAAGATGTAGAATTTATGAATTCCATATGTCATGTTGTGGATTTGACATGTCTCAGTGTGCTACATGGGTACAATGAACTCAATATCACCTTTATTTTTTTTCTAATTTGGAATGGAACTTGAGATGGAATATTCAAACTTTGGTTTCTCTTCTCCAGCACTACCAATGTAGCTTTCAAATTTTCTATGATTTTGTTCCCCCTTGTTGTAGTATCCTTCACTAGTCCATTGCTACATGTGGGTGGTGGCTTCAATTTTTCACATTACCAAAATTTGTGTAAACATTATTCTACTAACATCAATCTACACACCTACACTACCCCTCTATGGAAAACTTTAATTGTAGAAACACTAAGACACTCTCCCTACCTTAGTCGTACATATATACAGGATTTCAAAAAGTCGAATTTTCATGACCACAAACCCCTCTTGTGAGAGAGTTAGCCCTACTCAGATATTGTGTGAAGGAAATAAATGTTGCAGCAACAATGACAAAGATGTGCACACGACACTTCAATATTTTAGTAAGATAATTGGGAGATGTTTGTACAAGTGTTTGATCCTATAAATTAGGAGTCTATCCCCATCTCTCCATATTCTCACTCAATTGATCCCAATCCAAGGTGAGTTTTTATCATAGCTTTCATACTCACAGATAAACACTAATACAACTAATTCTAATATAGAATAATATTAACATAGATTAATACAACTATGTTATATTAACCAAAGATTATTTCCAACAAAATCAGCTCACAAGAAAGTTGGCCCAGAATATCTCATAGAGATCACTAAAAAACTTCTAGTCCCT
>ML793924.1:282866-295586 GCA_009831015.1 Picea engelmannii
ATAAAAACTATATAAATCCTTATAAATTTGAATATTTTTACAAAAATATCGCCAAACATTTATAGTTGGCATATGAAGGATTTGTAAGATTCGCCAAGGTTTCTACATTTTAAAATAAATTTACATCCTTAAAATCATCCCTGCTAGCACGTGTGGAGATGTATTTTCACTGGCAGGGCCGACTTCTCAATATGGGTGGTTATAACCACCTTTAATATATTATGGGGCCTCTTTAATATATTCTGGGGATGACTTCTTATTATTACAATTATGCTTTGACCAATTCACAAAAGGGGATTTGCTCTTTTACAATGGCCGACATGATCAATCTGCAATAGGGGATTGATCTAATGAATAATATAACAATAATAATTAGAATACACTTTGAAGTTACATTATTTCAACAATAAGTACATAAGAGATACTCTAAAGATAACAATCCATGAGGTATAGGTTAAGAAGGAGGAAGCAAAATAGTGCATTGGCCAGATAGAGAAGTGTGTAGAAGAATTCTTCAAGTCAAGTCTTGTCAGCATGTAGGAAGGGGAAAATTTACAAACAGAAGAGAATATTGGAAGAATATCACAAGACATGGAAAACTATAAGAGAATTAACACAGACTCGATGGCACTCTTACATCCAAGTACATTTCCAGAAGTTAGATCACAGAGAGAGCAGGAGGTGGCAGGGCGCATGGAGAACATGGCGTAGAGTATCAAGGAAGTTATAGAGTTATACAATAGAAGCGCGCAAATATGGACAAGTCTACAGGAGGATGAAAATTTGTAGGTGTTGGAATAGAAGGAAGGAGGATTCAACACAGTCGTGCAAGACTTAAAGCAAAAGAAGAAGGAAATGAGCATATAGGATAGGTTGAGGAGCGCATGGGATTTAAAGAACTTGTAGACAAAATTGAAAAATGTACAAGCAGAGAAACAGTTGAGGCAGGCTCAGTTGTAGCCATTATAGGAAGGTGAAAAGAAGATGTTGAAAGAGATGAATGCATCCAAGGGACATATGGAAAACCTTAGGTTGGAGGATAAATAAATATTGAAGGAGCACGTTAGAGAACGGACTTTGGATTTTGTTGTAGAGAAGATCAAACAAGTGAAGACTCATGCTGAAGAGATTTCAGGTAGATTCAAGGAGATGGAGAAGTATTTCAAATATGAAAACACTACCTAAGTGGCTCAGGATGAGCCACAGGTAAGTTTTGGGGATCTATTGGAGTAGGATATTTTGGGGAAATGCACAACAGTTTTAGAATATAGTTTAGAAAGGGACCACAAATGGAGTGCACATTAGAATTCAAGGACAAGTAGTGTTTTGGACAATAAGGAAGAGTAGTGCAAGGAAGAAGAAAGGAAAAGGAAAAAATAAGGATAGCGTGATGAGAAAACGGTTGGATCAAGGAATAACTACACATAGGAGGTTAAAATGTGGACAAACCTAATCCAATTAGTTTTAGGGTTTTGGTTTTTTGTTGTAAGGGTTTTTACCCATTTTGGTAGTATAAATAGGCATTGTAAGATCCGAGGAGATCATCAATCTAGGATATAGAAAGTGAGAAGATTTAGATTAATTTTGTGTAGTAAGATTATTGAGTCAGTTAGAGACCTATGAGTTGTAATTGAGGGTCAAGTCGTAAGCTATGGATCTTGTTGTGACAATGGTCAATCTCACCATTACCAAAATTTTGATGCAATGTGTGCAACATAGAGACTTGAAGATGAATAATAAAGAATCCAAATAATTGTGAGCGTATCCCAAGGGGGTGAACCAAGGTAAAATATGGTCTCTCTATGTGCTTATTTTATGTTTTGAATTATGATGAATGGAAGAATGAATAAATATGTTAGAGTTAGAATGCAGTGCGCACTGGATCATTTATGTTATTTTACTACAAAATGAATGGTAATGAATGAATATGGTTATAGAATGGTAGATATGAGTAATATTGAAGCAAAAGTATCTCTAGCATCCCCATGAGCGTCATCCCTTCCATGATTGCAGAAATCTAGGCCATGCAATCACCCATAATCCATCTCAGGTGAGATTGCAATGTCCACTTTGTGCGTAGTGTTTCCTTCTAGTCTTCAGAACAACCGATGGTTTCTAGGGTTTTATTGGAGAACTAATATAGAACCCGAGTCATCCCGGGGTGGAATCACGAAGGTGGGTTACACTTTCGTGACAATCTGGTTTCCAAAATTTCGAAAAACCCTTTTTCGGCCGAACTAAAAATATTTTTTGGCCGAAAGATATTATTTTCGGCCAAACTACTTTTCGGCCGAAAAAATAAACGTCAAATCGAACGGAGCAATAACTGTGCCCTCGATTTGCATGTAGAAATTTGGTCAGCCGAATATTTTCTTTCCGACAATAAGTTTTCAGCCGAAAGATAGTTCGGCCGAAACATTGTTCGGCCAAACATAGCTCGGCCGAACTATATTTCGGCCGAACTATCTTTCGGTCGAACTCTCTTTCGGCCAAAAGATGGTTTATATATTAGCCACACATCGAATTTAAAATGTTTAGAAAAATTTGTTCTAGCTATGTGTCGCTTTGTGAGAGCTCTGTGCGCTCTGTGTAGCTCTGTGAGAGCTCTGTGTCACGAGTGCAGCGGTCGTGGTGGCAGAGGTCGTGGGTGCCGAGGTCGCAGGGGTCGTGGGCGTCATGGGCACCAAGGTCGCAAGGGTCATGGGCGTCGAGGTCACAGGCGTCGTGGGCGCCGAGGTAAGATAATACATTTGTTTCATTGTTGTCTAGATGTAATTTTTTTTGAAAATAGAGTTTGTGTAAATTAGGGTGTCTGTTAGGATTTAGAACATTTCTAAAAATTATTGTTTCCGATTTAGTGACGGGAACCTGCCCTCTGCGACACGGTCACCCTCCAGGACCTCCAACAACGTGCCCCGAAGAGTTAACAACTCTTCTGACTCCCTTGGGAGTCTTCTACCCACAGTACACTCCTCGGCGATCTCCCTTTCACAAGTTGGGAAATCGGTTTTCGCGGATTCGCGAACCTTGTGTGCACTCCCCATGCAATGTGAAACTCTGAATCCCGATCCCCGATGTCAACGGTCAACCCTTCTATATATCAGGGATTTCCCTATCGGGAAATCGATAGATGAAAGGTGGTGATTAACTTACCTTTCAAAATCCCGAACGCCGATGTGCGATGCCACATGCTGTCCTCCGCTCCGTCTCCGTGGGACCCTTCGCGGCTCGGGACTTCGTTGTTTCTCCGTGCTCCCTCTGACTTCGAAAACGCCGAAGTGCCGAGTCCCAACTCCTCGGGATCTCGTGCCACCTGTCCCTCCAACGATCGACGGCTCTGATCAAATCGGGAAATCGCAACTCGCGATATCGACGTGCATGCAACTCTTGCACTCACCAACCCCGATATGACGATGCTCGATGGAAAATGGATTCTCTCATGCGCCTGCGAGTTAACCCCCTCGCAACTCCTCCGTGATCTGGCGGTCTGCGGGATTTCGCGACTCTCCTCAACAAATTCAAGTCGTCGATTCTCTTCCTCTTGAAGAGTTCTCCGCTTCACCAGCTTCGTCCTGTGCAACTGAAGCAAAGATACTATCCCTCCTGAGCTTTTACTAACTCGGACTCCTCCAAAGACTTCGAGCACGATGCCTGCGCTCCACCTTCAACAACTTTCAAAGTGTTGAAGTCTTCCAGGTTCTGTGCTTTCACAGTCACAGCAACCCAGGCCTTTCTTTTCTCAGACTTTCTACTGAGACTTCAATCTGACCTGCACTTCACCTGCACGGTTCGAATATCCCAACTCAATTCTAGTCGACGAGAATAAGAGCTTCACTATTGAACCTTCTCAACGCACTCTATGCGGAGGAATTCGACTGCACTCTATGCAGGAATATCCTGGTTCAAACAGTGAAACACTTGGAACTTATTCTCTCATTCTCTCAGGTTTCGAACCTGATATGCAATCACATACGCAGCATATAGAAGATAAGCATAAAAAGAAGCAAGTATGCAACAGCATAATATCAACAACACCCAGAGATCAAACACACCCATGAAATTGAATCAAAGCTTTCCTATTAATTCAATGTCTGTACATGGAGTTTCTTCACAAGCTCTCTGCTCTATTCTTTCTTCTCTCAATGCTAATGCTGAATAATCTGAATGAATAATGTACAAAGGAGGTTGCCTATATTCCGTTTTCCCTCTCGAAAGAAAAACTGTCTAATCTACAGTTAATTCCTATCTAACATCATTAAAACTATTAAATGCCTTCTTATCTACATTACAATACAAGTGCGCTCGGCTTTGAATGCTTTCAGTTAAATGGCGGCGCAACAATCTTTCCAAAGTATTTCAAAAATATATGTGCTGGCACTGTCTAGCTGTATGTTATTTTCTCCACGCGTTGGCTCGCTTGATGACGTCGTAGATGCTCCTGCATCATACTCCTCGGCTCAAAAGATTTCATGGGCTCCTGTCCATGAGCTCCCGCACACCATGCCCATGCTTCTGTATCACTGCCTCTGTTTCCCAGCTGGCATCCTCCACTGGGTGGTTTTTCCACTTTACCAAGTATTCAAAATATTGTTTCCTCCTGGTCTTCTTTCCAACTCTTTTATCCAGTATGCACTCCATCTGAGGCTTCTGCGCAACTCGCAATTGCTTCTGCCATTGGACCACGGGTTCCTCAGTTCTAGTGACTGCTTCTTCGGCCTTATATGGGTATAGGTCTGAGACATTAAATATCGGAGATATCCCGATGCCCTCTGGCAACTCAAGCTCATATGCATTCTCCCCGAATTTCTTCAGGACTCTGCATGGCCCAATTTTCTTCATCTTGATCTTGTTGTATGTTCCCCTTGGGAACCTTTCTTTTCTCAAGTGCGCTAAAACCATGTCCCCAACTTCGAACTGAAGCTGCCTCTTCCTTTGATCGGCTCGGCGCTTATACTCCTGGTTCGATTTCTGTAATCGCTGCTTCACCTGTGTGTGAAGTTCTTGCATTGCCTCTGCGAATTCCTCAGCTCTCGCGCTGCTAGTTTCATCCTGTTCTGACTCCCTGAGTTCAGAAACTCCTATTGGCTGTGTCCCATACAAAATCTGAAATGGGCTCTTACCTGTACTCTGATTCACTGAATCGTTGTACGCAAATTCTGCCTATGGTAGGATCTGATCCCAACTGCTGTGATGCTCCATCACCAGGCTTCTCAACAGATCCCCCAAGCTTCTGTTTACTACTTCCGTCTGCCCATCTGTCTGCGGATGGTAAGCAGAACTGAATGCTAAGTCAGTCCCTAGCTTCTTCCATAGTGTCCTCCAGAAATGACCTATGAACTTGGTATCCTTGTCCGAGACTATGCTTCTCGTCAATCCATGCAATCGCACGATCTCTTTGAAAAACAAGTTCGCGATGTGGGTTGCATCGCTGGTCTTATGACACGGAATGAAATGTGCCATCTTCGAAAACCTGTCCACCACCACAAAAATGGAATCCACTCCACGTTGTGTTCTCGGTAAACCCAACACAAAATCCATACTGATCGCCTCCCATGGTCTCTCGGGTATAGGCAATGGCTGATAGAACCCTGTATTCTGCTTTCGGCCCTTTGCATGTTGACATATTCGGCACCTGTCAACAAATCGTTTTACATCAGCGCGCATGCCTGGCCAATAATAAGATTCGCTCAGCTTGGCGAATGTTTTTTCATGTCCGAAATGACCTGCTAAGCCTCCACTGTGCTTCTCCTTCACCAAATTCTCTCTCATAGAGCAATCTGGAATGCAAAATTGATTGCCCCGAAACAGCAATCCATCCTGGATCAGGTAGTTAATCCACGGACTCCTATCCCTGAGAACTGGGTTCTCAGCTGCCTCGTATGCCTCGCCAAAGTCTGCATCACCTGCATACATATCCTTTAAATTTTCAAAACCCAAGGTTTTGACTCTGAACTCCTGCAGCAATAAATTTTTTCTGCTCAAGGCATCAGCCACCTTGTTCGCAGTCCCTGAAATGTGCTTTATCACGAACGTGAAATTCTGCATGTATTCTACCCACTTCGCATGCTTCTGGTTCAACTTCTCCTATTGACTCATGAACTGCAATGCGTGATTATCGTTGTATAAAACGAATTATTTGGGTATCAAGTAATGCCTCCACTTTTTCAATGCCTGTATGATGGCATAGAACTCCTTATCATACGTGGAGTACTTCAGTTTTGCATCATCCAGCTTCTCGCTGAAATATGCAACAGGTCTGTCATCCTGACTTAAAACCCCTCCAACAGCATACCCACTAGCATCACACTTCACTTGGAAGGTCTTCTGAAAATCCGGCAGCACCAGAATTGGTTGCTCGGTGATCTTCCGCTTCAACAGATTGAAGCTTCGTTTAGCCTCTGCTGTCCAATGGAAAACTTTATGCCGCTTCTTCACAGTGTCCATCATTGCGGCGCTAATTCCACTGAAGTTCTGAATGAATTTTATGTAGAATCTTGCCAAACCATGAAAGCTCCTTACTTCAAAAACACTCCTTGGCGATGGCCAATTCCTGATTACGTTCACCTTCTCAGGATCCATCTTCAATTCGTTGGCCGAAATTACAAAACCCAAATAAATGAGTTCTGTCTGCATGAAGGAACACTTCTTCAAATTGATCAACAGCTTCTCCTGCTGTAACCTTTTCATCACAATGGCCAAATGCCTCAAGTGTTCAGCCTTTGTCTTGCTGAAAATCAGGATGTCGTCCAAGTATACGACCATAAATTTGCCAATGAATTCCTGCAGAACTTCATTCATCAGCCTCATAAATGTGCTTGGTGCATTCGTCAAACCAAACGGCATGACCAGCCATTCGTACAAACCCTCATTTGTTTTGAATGTTGTTTTCCACTCATCTCCCTCTCTCATCCGGATCTGATGATATCCGCTCTTGAGATCTATCTTGGAAAAATAATTTGCCCCACTCAAGCAATCCATCAGATCATCCATTCTCGGCAGTGGAAATCTGTACCTGATGGTAATTTTATTAATCGCCCTGGAGTCTGTACACATCCTCCAGCCTCCATCCTTCTTTGGACTCAGTACTGTTGGAACAGCACACGGACTAAGACTCTCTCTCACTAGTCCCTTATCTTGCAGATCCTGTACCTGCCTTTTGACCTCCTCGTTCTCCTGAGGTGTCAACCTATACGCTGCCTTATTCGGTAAACTTTCTCCGGGTATGAGGTCAATATGGTGACTCACACTCCTCATCGGTGGCAACGAATGAGGTAGTTCGTCCACGATGATATCAGCGAACTCTCCCAGCAGTTCCTGAATCTCCTCTGGCAAGTCATCCACTCTTGTGCTTGTCAAGACAACCCTCGGCTTCCTGACAACAAAGAACTGTGGATCCTCATTCTTCTCCAGCTCTGTGAGGAGCTCTTTCCCACTCATGAGAAGTATCGTGTTGATTACTTCCGGCTTCACTTCTTTATCCTTCATCGGAAGCAATGTATGTGTTTTCCAATCCTTCTCCAAGGTGTATGTGTTCATCCTCCCATCATGAATAACATTTCTGTCAAACTGCCATGGTCTTCCCAATAATACATGACAGACATCCATGGGAATTACATCACACAGAATTTCATCCTTGTATTCACCCATTTTAAAATTGACCAAGCATTGCTTTGTAACACATACCTGGTGTCCTTTTTGCAGCCATGTCACTTTGTACGGACTCGGGTGTTTGTTCGTTTTCAGATCCAGCTTCTCCACCATATCGATTGAAACGAGATTATCGGTGCTCCCACTGTCCACTATGACCTTGCATTTCCAGCCCTTGGTCTTGCAAGTCGTTCTGAACAGTCGGCATCTCTGAGCTGTTTCCACCTCTTTCTCTGGTTTCAAGAGAACCTTGTGCACTGTTAGCGACTTCCCACTTCCAGTGTCTTCATCCTCCACGTCACGCCTCTGCGCCTCAGCAACGTGAGCTTTTCCTCTGTCCATCTTTCTATCTGGACAGTCCACGGCTTTATGACCGTCTTTACCACACGTGAAACATGTGATAATTCCTCCTCGGCCCCTTCCTCTACCTCGGGTACGAGGAAATGTATTTGCATCAGCGTAATCTCCTTGCTGATCTGTTTGCTGTCTCCTCGGCTCAGAAATTTGCTTCCTCTGCTGTGAGGTTCCACCTCTTTCATCTTTTCCCTGAGGTATCTTCCAATCCTTCTTGGGCTTCTGAAATTCTTTCTGGGCAACCGCTTTGCCTCTTGGCTGGCTTCTGCCTCGCCATCGCTGACCTTGCTTGCGGCTCAGCTTTTCTTCGTCTTTCAGAGCCATTTGGTATGCATCCTCAACTGTGCGGATGGTAACCATGCTCAGCTCATCCTGAATGTCATACCTCAATCCATTCAGGTATCTCACCACCTTTTCGTCATCACTCTCCCGATGACCAGCTTGAATGTTGAACCTGTAAAATTCCTCGGTGTACTCCTTCACCGTCATCATCTTCTGTCTCAGGTTCTGCATATGCCTGAACAGAGTGATCCGGTAATCCCTCAGAATGAACTTCGCCTTCATCTTGGCGATCATCTGATCCCAGCTCTTGATCTTCTGTTTGCCTTTGGAACGCCTGTCTACCTGCAACTCGTCCAACCATAAGGCTGCATGTCCCTTCAACTTCGTGACGGCATGCCTTACCTTCTTGTCCTCTTCGATATCTTCGTAATCGAAGTAGGTGTCGAGTGCTCGGATCCAATCCAGCAACTCTTCTGCGTTTAGACTTCCCTCATAGACAGGAATGTCCATCTTTGTCTTCGAGCTCATCCTCGAAATGGCTCTGATCAACCTCTCTGTCGAGGCATCCTCTGCTGTGACCTCTTCTCGGTCATGTCCAGCTTCTTCTTCAACTTCGGAGTCACTGAATTCTGCTGCTCCAGCACCACATCTTTGGGTGGTCTCCATTTCTTCAAGCCTAGCTCGGAGATCTCTCACCTCTCGTTCCATCTCAGCATTACCTGCTGGCCTTCCCCTTCTTCGGGCATCCTTGTCTTCACGATCAGGTGACTGCCTTTCTCTCCTGGGCGGCATTATGTCTCTTCACTGCTTCTCTCTACTATCGTAGCAAAGAGAACACTTCTCTAAGGCTCTGATACCACTTGATCGGGAACCTTCCCTCTGTGACACGGTCACCCTCCAGGACCTCCAACAACGTGCCCCGAAGAGTTAACAACTCTTCTGACTCGCTTGGGAGTCTTCTACCCACAGTACACTCCTCGGCGATCTCCCTTTCACAAGTCGGGAAATCGGGTTTCGCGGATTCGCGAACCTTGTGTGCACTCCCCATGCAATGTGAAACTCTGAATCCCGATCCCCGATGTCAACGATCAACCCTTCTATATATCGGGGATTTCCCTATCGGGAAATCGGTAGATGAAAGGTGGTGATTAACTTACCTTTCAAAACCCCGAATGTCGATGTGCGATGCCACGTGTTGTCCTCCGCTCCGTCTCTGTGGGACCCTTCGCGGCTCGGGACTTCGCTGTTTCTCCGTGCTCCCTCTGACTTCGAAAACGCCGAAGTGCCGAGTCCCGACTCCTCGGGATCTCGTGCCACCTGTCCCTCCGACGATCGACGGCTCCGATCAAATCGGGAAATCGCAACTCGCGATATCGACGTGCATGCAACTCTTGCACTCACCAACCCCGATATGCCGATGCTCAATGGCAAACGGATTCTCTCGTGCGCCTGCGAGTTAACCCCCTCGCAACTCCTCCGTGATCTGGCGGTCTGCGGGATTTCGCGACTCTCCTCAACAAATTCAAGTCGTTGATTCTCCTCCTCTTGAAGAGTTCTCCGCTTCACCAGCTTCGTCCTGTGCAACTGAAGCAAAGATACTATCCCTCCTGAGCTTTTACTAACTCGGACTCCTCCAAAGACTTCGAGCACGATGCCTGCGCTCCACCTTCAACAACTTTCAAAGTGTTGAAGTCTTCCAGGTTCTGTGCTTTCACAGTCACAGCAACCCAGGCCTTTCTTTTCTCAGACTTTCTACTGAGACTTCAATCTGACCTGCACTTCACCTGCACGGTTCGAATATCCCAACTCAATTCTAGTCGACGAGAATAAGAGCTTCACTATTGAACCTTCTCAACGCACTCTATGCGGAGGAATTCGACTGCACTCTATGCAGGAATATCCTGGTTCAAACAGTGAAACACTTGGAACTTATTCTCTCATTCTCTCAGGTTTCGAACCTGATATGCAATCACATACGCAGCATATAGAAGATAAGCATAAAAAGAAGCAAGTATGCAACAACATAATATCAACAACACCCAGAGATCAAACACACCCATGAAATTGAATCAAAGCTTTCCTATTAATTCAATGTCTGTACATGGAGTTTCTTCACAAGCTCTCTGCTTTGTTCTTTCTTCTCTCAATGCTAATGCTGAATAATCTGAATGAATAATGTACAAAGGAGGGTGCCTATATTCTGTTTTCCCTCTCGAAAGAAAAACTGTCTAATCTACAGTTAATTCCTATCTAACAGCATTAAAACTATTAAATGCCTTCTTATCTACATTACAATACAAGTGCGCTCGGCTTTGAATGCTTTCAGTTAAATGGCGGTGCAACAATCTTTCCAAAGTATTTCAAAAATATATGTGCTGGCACTGTCCAGCTGTATGTTCTTTTCTCCACGCGCTGGCTCGCTTGATGACGTCGTAGATGCTCCTGCACCATTTAGAATATAATTTATTAAATGCGAATGAAATTTTGTCTGTTAGGATTCTGTCTGTTAGGATTTAGAATATATTGTATTAAATGCGAACATTTCTGTCTGTTAGGATTTAGAATATATATTTTAGAATATATTTTATTGTTTCCGATTTAGAATATAATTTATTAAATGCAAATGAAATTCTGTCTGTTAGGATTCTGTCTGTTAGGATTTAGAATATATTTTATTAAATGCGAACATTTCTGTCTGTTAGGATTTAGCATATATTTTATTAAATGTGAATGAAATTTTGGGGCTCGTCCAGTCATCGTTTGTACTGTCAGTATGCGAAAAATCGCAATTATGTGAATTTAGAGGGCTCTGCCAACCGCTTCCAATCTCCAGTGAGCCCTCCATTTCACTATGAAAGGATCACAAATCTTCAAAATCGGGTCCCAGCGCATTTACAAACGAAAGAAACTCTCCCTACATCTAAATTAATTGGAGCAAATATATGTTAGCACCACGCCATATTAGCAGTAAAACCTTTCAATGATGTGCTTGTGAAAAGCTCATTTACACAACCACCTATCATTAAATGAAGAAAACTCAAGTTCTACTTTATTTATTAAAATGTCCTTATTATTGAAGAAAACTCAAGTTGTATGATCCATTTTATATCTTTAGCCTTTGTGGTCCTTATTCTACCTCCTACAATCTATTGCCATTACAACATCTAGCTCCATATAACCACGAAATTATTGCAAACAATTTACTGCCCTGAATGCCATGAAAGCGGCACGGAATACACGAGATCACCATCGGCTTTATGGTGAAGTTTGACGGATTTGCGAGTAGATTGTCAGAATTCTACTACTGTTCCCCCAGCTGGACATAACATTGAATGCTAATATTATGGATGCAGTTGCTCCCACCATACAAAACTTTTATAAGATTTATAAGAAGTTAACATTGATTGCTAATATTGTGGATGCAGCTTACATAACATACAAATGTTTTATTATCTATATTGTTTGCTATGACTGCAAGATCTTTTTATTTATAGATTTGATGTTGTTGCAAGTGTTATAGAACCCCCCCGGCCAACCAGACAGATACCATTGATGAATGAACACAGCAACAAGCATAGGATATTCAGGGATCCCAGTCAGCATTGAGAGAATAGACCAGCCAGATTCAATAGAGTAGAGGATATCCTCCCTACTTCCCTTTCTTGTTAGTGCCTCCCTTACCAACCAGACTACAATAACCCTTGTTATGATCCCCAACAAACATTTACCTCATCCATCCATCTTTCCATGTAAGCCTTATAGGTAGGAAGATGCTAGTGGATTCAGAAACAAGAGAAACCTTACTTCCGGCCCCTCTTCTATAATCATTTTGGTTTTGTTTCACGAGAAACCTTAACCTAGTTTGCTTGCTGCCCTTATTTATTTTAATTCGAGATTGTTGCTTTTATTTCGATTTGAAGGCTTTACTTGAAGGGCGCAATTTTTAATTTTATAGAAAAGTTAATGTCATAGTTAAAAAAAAATAATAGATTAAAAAATAAAATTTAATTTAATTTTTTTTAAAAAGATTTAATATTATTATTAAAAATAAATTGAAATTAACAAAAATTTAAAAGTAAAAAGGAAAGAACATTATTATAATATTAATTTATTTCAAAATTAATAATAAAAGTTACAACTTTTTTTCACATAGACGAGTTTCTTTAATAATAAAAGTTACAACTTTTTTTCACATAGACGAGTTTCTGAAATAGTTTTCAAACAGTTATTAATTAAAATTAATTATTTTTTTCTCACATAGATTAATTTCTAAAATAATTTTCAAACATTTATCAATCAAAATTAATTAACATTACATTTTTTATTCAACAAATCCATCATACTATAGTGATGCATAAAAATAGTAATAATTTTACTTATATACACTTTATGATTAAAAATAATAATAATATTACATAAAATATTTATGGATGGATG
>ML793925.1:0-10321 GCA_009831015.1 Picea engelmannii
AACATAATCTCTACCGTTAGATCTGTGACCTTATAATGAACGGTCCAGATTTACAATGAAATTACAATATACTTTTACAAGGCAATTTTTTCTTCGGGGGCCCGCTTGCCCCCAGACCCCCCAGCCGGGGGGATAGCCCCCCCAGACCCCGCAGAGGGGGTACCCCTCCTCTGCACTCCCCCGCGTGGAAGAGTGTACATACTTCTGGGGTGTAAATACTTCATGGGGTATAAACACGGCTGAAAGCAAGGACCTTTGAATCAAGAAGATAATCAGGCTTCACAACCAACACTATGCACCAATAGTTATCAAATTTCTAAATAATAATATCAATCATTTTAATTCTTATTTTGTGTGTATGTAACCCTTGGACCAATCTTATTTATGCGGTGCACCAACACTTATCAAATTTCTAAATAATAATATCAATCATTTTGTAACCTGAATTCTTCTTTTGTGTGTATGTAGCCCTTGGACCAATAAGGAGTTAGTGTGATATTTTATTTCATATATAGTGAGGTATCAAATTCTTTAAATTAATATTTTTAATATTTTAATTTTTTTTATGTTTCAACGAATTTAATACCTCTACACATGAACAAAAGTTTAAATGAATCTCTAATAACGTTGATTCGTTTATTTCTTACTTGGCATCATTGTGTAGAGGTAACAATTACAATAGGTAAATAGTACCACTATGGAAAGTGTGTAAGGGTGCCAATAACAATAGGTAAATAGTACCACTAAGTCATATCAGAGCATTAGTAGATCTAGGTTGGAAGATGGAACTTAAAACGTTTTTAACCACTTTGCCTTCTCTATGACTATGCTATCATAGTTTTCGAAATTAATAAATACTTTTTGCTTATTTGATATTTATATTTAGACTCACTTTGAGATGGTGCTTACTCAATTTAATTTTTCGATTGTCTTTTATGAAAATATATAATTTTTCGATTGTCTTTTATAAAAATATATAATTTTACTTAATAATAGTACAAATTTTTATTTGTGGAATTTCACTAGATGGAAAATATTAGTGTAATAATAAAGGAAATATTAAACATCTTAAGTTTTTTTTATGGTTTATTGTTTTTTTCACCTGCACGCGTCCACGTCCTTACTCCATTTGAACTTTGACATGTGACAACCAAAAAAATTGTTACCCCATGAACTTAACTGTGACAAGAAACAAAATCTTGTTTTGTACAGTAGCTATTAAAAAGTGAGATCTTCTGCAATGTAGCAACTAAAAAGTGAGATCTCATGATATTTTAAAAAGATGGGACATGATATGAACATCCAAACGTGACAACAAAAAAGAAATTTGTTTTGTCTACTAGAAATTAAAAAAGTGAGATCTTTTGTAATGTAGCAACTCAAAAAATGAGATCTCGTAGTATTTAAAAGACTGGACATGATTTGATCATTAATATGATTTGTGGGAGGAGACTCTAGAACGGGTTGACTCGGTGAACATTATCCATTAGTGGATGAGATTGTGTATTGTCGTTGAACCATCAAATAATAGGCAAGCACCCCATGTTAAAATCCACTATCCTTCCTTCGTGCTCACCTTTTCTTCCTATTCTATCATAACACATCTCTTTGTGTCATGGTCAAGTAGGGATGATTGAATTGTGAGAGGCCATATAAAGTCGTTGAAGGAGCAGGGCCTTATCGATGGGTCCACATTTTAGGGATCCATGCTCAAGATAAACCAATGACAAGTTGGTTTGGTTGAGTGTAACAAGTTTTACATAGTAAGGTGAGATGAGTGACAAAATGAGTAAAGAAAATGCATGTTGATGACAAAGGTAAATTTGGTTTGGTTGAGTGTAAAAATGTTTACATAGCGAGTTTAGATGAGTGACAAAATGAGTAAAGAAAATGCATGTTGATGTGAATGGCCTATAGATAACCAATGACAAGGTGGTTTGGTTGAGTGTAAAAAGTTGTGTGGAATGAGCACATATAAATAACTAATAAGTAAAGAAAATGCATGTTGATGTGAATGGTCTATAGATTTAGTATTATAACAAGTAATAGGTATGAGTTTGATATTGTTCAGGGTAAGGTTTGATATTGTACATGGGCATTGGATGTCTCCATTATAAGGGTTTTCATTATAATGTGACCATTTGTTTGAGAAATACATGTTAGATGTGATTGGCTCAAATAGTCATTGGATGACTCCTTATTATAAGGTTCACCATTATAATGTGACCATTTGTTTGAGAAGTGTGTGTGTTAGATGTGATTGACACACATATCTATCTGGTATGTGATAATATAATGCGGTAATTATTTCATTTATAATGTGGTAATTATTCAATGCCCCACTTAGTGGAGAGACAATTTTTCTCTACATGTGTTTGTGCATATGGGAAGAAACAAAGTTTTTTAAAGCTTAAAGTTATGGTAAATTTTAGGGTTGGAATTTTCTTTTTAGAAAATAAGTGGATTTTTAAATAGAATTTAATTGAGGGTAATGGCCGTTGAAAATACTAAATTGGTATTTGGGGTGGTAATGAGAATCATTGAAGAATGATATGGAAAATAAGTAAAAAGGTTGGGTTTGTCGCATCTTTGTTTCACTGGTTCGAGGTGGAAGACATTTAAATGTTAGTTTATTGTGGTGATTGAGAGGCAATGTTACATTCATTGTGTCTGAGTGTCTTTGAATCTAGTGGGGTGGGTGATGTTGGTTTTTTGTTTGTGCTCCATCGAGAGCTCTACCCCACCTCTACCCTTAGAGTTTGGATTTCTTGCTTCCATTTGGTTGTCCTTGTAGGCATCTTCTGAAGCATGCCATGGGAGGGGGAGCTTTGTTGGGGAAACACAATATCTACAAAATTTCATAGCATCATTTTAAACGGTAGTTGCACCACTCCACGCCATAAGAATGAGCGGAAAGAGTTTCTAGTGGGGAAATAAACAACAAAAATATTTCAATGAGTTAAAATGAAAGATTAGTCAAGCACAAGTTTTTTCATTTTCTAACTTATAGAATGATTTCGAAGTGGAGACAGGTGCAAGTGGGTATGTTATGGGAGCAATTTTGATGCAAGGAGGTAAGCAATTATGATACCATTCTTATATGTTTCATGGAGGAGTTTAGTTTTGAAATACCCTACATATGATAAGGAAATATGTGTCTCGGTTCAAGTTATTAAGAAGTGGAAGAACTATCCGATGGGAAAGGAAACCATTATACACATTCATCACCAACCACTGCAATATTTCTAGGCCCGGAGTAAACTACAACAAATTAGACATTACAAGTGGATGGGGTTTTTGCAACAATTTCATCTAGTCCTCAAGTATAAAAAATGAAACACTAATAATTTTGTAGACATGCTTTCAAGGCCACCCTCATCCAATATTATAGCTTTTGGAACTCTTATGCACATGGATCTTTTTACCCATGGGGCATACAAAGAGGCATACATAGAAGATGAGGACTTTAAAGAGGTGTTTCAACAACTACAAGGCCCAATTCATGTAGAATAAGTTGATAATAAGGTTATCTATCATCTCCAGAATAGGTTGCTCTACATTGTACAATCTAGGAAATCTTTGTGTTCCTGAAGGTGAAAGATTACAACTTATTAGAGAGGCTAACACCTCCAAAGTTGTAGGACATTTTAGTGACAGGAAGACAATTTATAACTTACAAAGGTATGTGTATTGGCCCATAATTGATCCACAAATGGGAGGCCTATAGCCTATCCATCTCACCAACACAGAATTCTTTATAAAAATAATTATAACCTTAGCTCTTTGAATGACGGGAAATTCTCGACCAATCAAGACACAAGTCGAGTCAGAAACAAATGAGTCAGAAAGCTGCAAGTTAGGTTGAAGGAAAAGAAAATCAAGAAAATTTGAGTCTACCCAGAATTGGGTCGACCAAGTCGAATTTACCCAAGTCAAATTAGACTAAATTTGGGTCAACCAAGAAGCCAATTTGACCAAAAAAAAGATTCAAGTCGAAAGGTAGGCAGATTGGGTCGACTAGGAAGGATTGTTGGTCAAATGAGGAAAGGAAATCGACTAAGAATGAACTTGGTCAGAGATGGGTCAACCTGTGGGAAAAACAAATAGATAAGAGGTGGATTTGACACCCAAACATGAAGGGAAAACCTAGGAAAGTCAAAATTATTGACCAATATCAGTTGAAAGGAAAGTTATAGGGGTGAATTTGATTACCAACTGTGTGTAAAAATGTTTGGAGGACTGTTTTTAATAACCCACGATGAAGTAAAATTCCTAGGATGATTTTGGAAACCCATGGTGAGTAAAAAATGTGGGGAAGTCAGTTTTGACATTCAATGAGAAGGAAAAACATACACAAGTTGATTTTTCATGTTCATCGACAAAGAAAAACTTATAGGGAAAAATTAATAGTAGGTAAATTTTTGAAAATGTGTATATGGTCCATTGGTGGCTGACGAATGCCCAGACAACCCCAAATTTTAGTATATATATATATATATATATATATATATATATATATATATATATATATCGTCTATGATTTATGGGAAAAGGGAAAACTCCCCAACAAGTCAAGAAATTGCCCAATGACAAACGAAATTAGAAACTTCTAAAACAAATAGCAATGGCTTAAAACAAAGTGTCGTCGATTTGCAACATCATAATCAATGTTTGGGTAAGATTAAAGAGTCATAATTTTGGTTTACAGAATCACGTGAACCATATTAACATAAAACGACCTCAACCCACATGACACACAGTTCTCATCATTGAAAGATACACAATCAACCATTAAATTACAATGCACATTATTTACCATTCATAAACAAATATAAACCATGATAATCATCACACATAAACTCATAATTTACCCTAGAAACCTAAATGGGAAAACCAACATTCTTTTGGCTTGAGCTAGGTTCTTATTTATCTAGCAATGAAAAAGTTACAGGCTCTGGGCCTCGCTGTCTCTCAGAATTAAAAGAATAAAAATGGGAAAGACAACGAACTACAAAGAGTTCTAACTAATTCTAAGGCTAAACTAACTAAGAGATAATTAATCCAATCTAACTAATTCTAACCTATCCTGAGAGAAAAACTAATAGAATGAGTACAAAGAAAGATAACCACCAGAATCATAAATAATTCATGTATTCTAATGGTAAATGAAATCAATAATTCTACAGATGCATAGAAAAATAGTTGCACAACACATTTATAACATCATTTATGTACCCATGAAGAAACATGTGGTGGGATAAGTAAACAATACATAGTGCAGAAAAAATCCATACAATAGAATCCTATCTACTCAAGCAAAAGATAAATGCATCAAGAGTAGTCTCTACTACATCCATAAAATCCACCTATTTTCGAAATGCCACCTTCTCTTTATTCCTTAGAAGTAATAGTACCATCCTTTGTTACAAAAGGAAAAAGTCACATTTCTCTACTATGAGTTCTATTTTATAAGACAAGAGAAGGACTCTTGACTTGTCCTCACTATTCGTTTCCTTTCTCCCCCCAATTTATTTTCTTTCACATTTCTAAAAACTAGATGTGGTAGTTACAAATGGAATATGAAGAGACTCCTAGGTGGTTACTTTTGTCCTCACGTAGTTTACAAATGATATTTGTTGAAAAACAATCATTGGCTCTACCCATTGGCATTATCTTCTATTTACTAGAAGTTTTTTGGGTGTTTTTGGCTTCAAGTTGCATAATTTTATCATTGTGTCTTCCTCTCCTCTGTCTTATCTTTCTGTTGAGCTATTGCTGCCTCAATTCCGTTGCTTGTAGCTCAAAATATGATGATTTGAGGTCATCGTACCCATTTTTTCATTCGAATTCAAGTTCCTCCTGTGTTTTGTGTTTTGGGGCCATTTATTTCCTTCAACATACTAACAATTCCTATCCCATCCTTTTCTTCATTATTCTATATTTCCATCAAGTCCTCATGTGCCTTATTTCGTTGCTCGTAGCTCTAGATATGGCTTCCTGAAGTTGGTATGGCCAATTTCCCCCCCAAATCCGTGGGTGGATGTTTTCTTCATTTTTTGTCATCTTCTTTCCACCTTCTGGCTTGGAGACATGCAAAAATATGTTCCTTTGTCCGATACCTTTCCAACGAGGTATCACAGGCATCAGTCTGACACCTATAGCAAAAGTTATGTCTCTTTGAGAATTGCCACTCAGTAGCCAATGATTTAGCTTACGGGTGAATCTGAACCATTGATCTTCTTCCTGAAAAGACATACCTTAAACCCTTTGTTGTTTAAAAGATTCAACCCTTATGGATCGTGTGAATAGAACCTAGGTGGGCATGAGACCTACAACTTATAGAACGATATTTTCCAATTTTCACTTTTTTTTAATCAAGAAAATAATACAAAAAATGAAAATATAATACAAAAAATAAAAAAATAGAAAAAATATTGTTTACAGAGTTAAAAAAAAAATTTACCCTTAGTCAATTAAAAATTATATTTACAAGAATTACCCTACACTCAACTATATTCGAATTTGTAACCCTCAAGGATGAAACACATGTTTTTAACCATTAGGCCACTTCATGTTCCTTGTTTATATTATTTGCTTAAAATTATACATCCATGAAAAACTAAAAATGAGATTAAATAAAAAAATAAAATTAACAAATAATAAACATAAACAATAAACAAAATTAATAAATAATAAAAAATATTGACTAAAATAAACAATAAAATAAAATAAAACAAAAAGTGAAATAAAATAAAATAAAATAATATATCCCCATGGAAATGTCTTCATGTTGGTCAAGATTGGGTTTCTGAGTCTGGAAATAAGAGGTTGACTACACACTCCGACCACATCACTCTGGCAGTTTGAGAATGGGGAGAGTGAAGCATAAGGGTGAACTATGATCGTCCGAATACATTATGGTTGGATTTAACCTGATTTTCCAATATATACATTAGTTAAATATGTTATAATATAATACAATTATAATATAAAAGAATAATTATATTATGTTATATCATATTCATGTTTCAAACTTTTCACGAGGGAAGTTTCAAATATAAGTCTAAGTATTTATTTTTCCTATAATATAGGGAATTTCTATTTTTTTTTAGGAAATCCTTATTAGAGAGGTCTAGAAAATAGAGCTTCGAGAGAGATGGGTAAAAGAAAAAAAGCAGAAAGAAAATTACAAATATACATGTCGATAAAGTTGAATTAAAATGACTAAATAAATCAATAAGTAAAAATAAAATTAATTAAAATAAAGTATGATTATATACATGAATTAAAAATAAAAATAAAAATAAAATAAATAGATAAACATATTTATAAAATAAAACATACACTAAAAATAAATAAATAAATAAATGAAATCAAAAGTAAAAGTAAAAATAAAAATAAAAATCAATAAAAATAAAGAAAATAAATATACATAATTGGTATCGAATATTTACAAAAATATTGACAAATTGAAGAAAAATATAGTAAAATGATATAATATGAATACAAAACAAGGGAAGACTAGATATGTATAGGCAAGTTGAATCCCCACGTCTCCTCGATTCCACTATTTAGGATTACCTAGAATGTCAGTGTGGTAGCTAGCATGTCTTGAGGGGTATAGGGGACTAGAGAGGACCTGATTTGAGTGAGGAGTAAGGATGGAAGGGTTACCAACAATGAGAGATCACCGATGACGAGGAGATAATAGACAGAAAGGGGTCATCAACGACAAGGAGTGTAGATGACAAGGGATCATCGAGGACGAGGAAGAGCAGAAGAATCACTGACAATGATGGATCATCGACGACGAGGGAGGATGAGTGTAAAATTGAGGATGGGTGTACATATCATGCTAGTGACAGGTCATGGTATTGCCATGTTTATGAGGATCCCAGGGTGACGGTTGAGTGAGGATAGGGTTGGTTAACTGTCGGCTAACTATGAGTTACCAAGGGGACATGGACTGTTGATCTCTAGCTTCCGAGAGTCATTGGATATATCATTGTAGGGAACATATTCGGGATGGTCGAAGAACATGAGTGAATATGGCTCTGACGATGAAAGCGGATAGGTGGCATCATCATTGGAGAATGGAGTCGAGAGAGTCCAAGTGCTAGGGAGAGGGGAGCTCCGATGATGAGAAGGCCCGATGATGTCATTGTCAGGGAATGTAGTCGGAAGGTTAGGAGGATGTGAAGCATGTAGATCCTGACAACTATGAAGACATGTAATGGGCATTGCATCAACACCACATAGGATGACATAAGTGATAGGGAACCACATGGATTCCACATGACAGTGAGGTGGAAAGGTGAGTGAAGACTTAGAAAACTTCAGGAAGCCATAAATTTTGATTTGGAACTCGGATTCAAGCATGGTTATAGGTATTGAAAAGATATCTAATAGTAGAATATAACTAAGGGGTTTGATTAGATACAATAATAGAATAAAATAAATGGAACACTCAATAAATAAAGGGAAGGATAAAAGGGGAAGAATATCAAAGGATTCCACCACATGGCTCTCAAGGCTAGAGCAATTGTGAAAAATGATATCATGCTAACTGTTATCACTGAAATTTCGTCTGCACATGGCGACAAGAACTCCACATCATCAAAACAACAATGAAGTCACTCATGGCACTGAATTAATTTCACAGCACTCCAGAAGGGCAAAAAACTATACAAAGTAACCAAAAATTGAAGGGTGCTTTACAGTAGCTTGATGCACGTGCACATGCGCGGGACAAAAACGTGTTACTAGCGCATGCGCACTCGATGCGCGACTGTCAACACAAAAACCCGCGCATCTGCTAATATGGTGCATTAATTGCATAGGTCGGCCTCCCGACTGCCTACGGACCGGCCCCCAAGATGATTTGACTCTCAAATCAGAGCCGGCTCTGCAAAATTGGCGGATTAATGACCTAAATAAACCCTAATGCGCCCCTATTCACACTTGGAGAAGGTTACGTGACCGCCCATGAAGCTGCTATAAAAGGCCATGAGGGTACACTGTTTTGGCAAGGAATTCTAAGCACCATTATGTTGTTCAGATGGTTAAGGGCTCATTCTTTGACAACAATCCATCAGTTGCATCACCCAGAGTTCTTTCACTGCCGTGCGCAGTTCATCTCACTTGTAAGGAAAGCAATTTGTGTTGAGGGCCCCGAAGAGCCTTCCGCTGGGGGGAGAAGGAACCTTTGGTCTCTTTCTTCAGCATGCTCTGGTTTCATTAATACACCAGCCTGAAACCATTGGTGACCCCTGTGCCTTGTGTTTGATGTTCTTTGTTTATTTTCGGTGTGTTATTTGTTTTCAGTTGATAGTTAGATTGTAGTTAGTTTTGTTTTCTTTAACCCTTTGCTCCACAGCTGTTCTGCCCTGCCAGACCCAACAGGGTATGCAAGCGCTCTCCATTTTCTCACCTGGTGACCATTTGAACGCGAACAGACTGGTGACTCTGCTGGGGAGTTAGGTATCAAATCCTCCCTCAATTGGGTTTAATTCGCTTTCCTTTTTGTTTTATTAACTTGTAGGGACACAAATCGGCCTCCGCCGACCTGCTAGCCAGTCGATTCACAGGAGAATCGAGAGAAATCCATTCAGAGTTTCTTTCTCATTAATTTATCACAAGTGCACAGGTATTCCACCCCACAGACGCGCGCATGCGCTTTGGTTCTTAATACATTCCGCGCACAGGCGCCAAACGCGCCTCTGTCTATGCTAACAGTCGCGCATTGGAACTAAACTTTTCATTGTAAGGTTTTTGATGCGGGGAAAGTCAGTTTCCTTCTCAAGAATGATGTTATGCATGCTCTAAATACTGCACCACTTAGACCCCTCAACTTATAAAGGGGATAGTCAAACAAACATAGGCACTTAGGTGGATAAAAAACATTTTTCCCTTATTTGCTTTTTGGCCACGTGGATGGCTTGCTTTGATTTATAATCTAAGTTGAACATCAAATTGTAATCACATCTAAACTCACATTCGGGACTAGAAGTCGAAAGTAAACAATCTTGAGTATGCTCTTCTCTCGCGCCATTAAGCGATCTTGAGAATCAGAAAAAGATTGCAAAAACGATCTCATCTCCCTTTAAAACAAAAATTTCAAAAATTTTAGGACAGGACAACGGCTCCTTCGAGACCCCTCTTAGTTTCATTTTTCAAATGCATTCTTGTAACGGGCCCATACATGCCCACATGTCAACAAAGCTAGAATAGTGTTTGAATTTCTTCTTTCTTAGATCAAAACACTAGGAGAGTTTAAAAGTTTGTAACGGGCCCACACATGCCCACATGTTCAATCTAGGAT
>ML793925.1:10421-108533 GCA_009831015.1 Picea engelmannii
ATCGTGAACACGTCATTTACTACGTTAGTAAGAACCTCTCCAGGCCTCCCCTGAAGTACAAACATGAAGAGAAACTTGCTCTTGTAGTTGTCCTTGCAGTTCAGAAACTGCGTCATTACATTCTGCTTCGCACCACCAAGGTCGTCCCAGATTCCAACCCTATGCAATATTTGCTCAGCCGTTGCCAAGTTAACGACAAATTTGCTCGATGGATCGTTATCCTTCAGGAGTACGATCTCGAGTTCTCGACACCAAAGAGTAAGAAGGCCCTCATTCTCGCTGAACTTGTCACGACCCTTCCCTCTGACACACCCAGTACCCCCATCAATACTGACTTTCCTGACGAACATCTCTTTTACATCGCTTCTGATGATCCTTGGTATGGCGACCTCCTCGTCTACCTACAAACTCAAAAGTTTGGTAATCACCTATCACGAGACGATCGTCGGCGCATTCGCCATCAGGCCCCCTGCTATCTCCTCATCGGTGACATCCTATATCGACGAGGCGTTGACACCATCCTTTGTTGCTGCCTGACTATTGACGAGGCCAATAGAGTCTTAAACGACTGCCACAACGACGCCTGTGGGGGCCATCTTTCGGGCATCTCCACGTCTCAAAAGATTATCCGGGCTGGTTACTTTTGGCCTACCCTGTTTCATGATTGCATTCATGCCGTGAAACGATGCGAGCAATGTTAGCTCTATGCCAACAAAGCCAGGGCTCCCCCCGCTCTTCTTCACCTAGTCATCACTACAGGCCCCTTTTGTAAATGGGGCATTGACTTTATGACTTGTAATCCCCCCTCCAGCAATGGTCACAAATACATTGTTGTGGCTGTCGATTACTTCACCAAATGGGCTGAAGCCATGCCCACTTTCAACAACACCGCTGACACTATAGCGTATTTTTTCTTCAACCACGTCATATCCCGGTTCGGAGTACCACTCCAACTCGTCTCTGATCATGGAAAACATTTTGAGAATGAGATCTTCGTCGAACTCTCATCACGGTTAGGCTTCTCTCATGAGTTTGCTTCACCATACTACCCTCAGTCCAACGGACAGATCGAGGCAGTGAACAAAGTCCTCAAGACCATGTTACAATGCATGGTTAATAAACACAAAACCAATTGGCATCATATGTTATTTTCCGCGCTATGGGCTTATCGAACGACAGTGAAGACCGCCACGGGTTTTACGCCATTTCACTTAGTCCATGGGGTCGAGGCAACTCTTCCCATCGAGTGCGAAATTCCCACCCTTCGCACCGCAATCGAGCTTTTACCTAACACTGCTCCAATGGAGCAGTGTTTGCTGAACTTGGAGTCTCTGGATGAGGATCGTTGATCCTCATTACAGAACAACGAGGCAGCTAAAAAACGATCCAAGGCTACCTTTGATCGCCATGTCAACCTTCGATCATTTTGCGAAGGCGACCTTGTCCTCGCCTATGATATCGCTCACGATGGCTTTGGCCACGGAAAATTCGAATCACTTTGGCATGGCCCTTACATCATCCAACATTGCCTCACCAAAGGTGCATACATCTTGGCCTCCCCCGAAGGCCTCACACTCAAAGAACCCGTCAATGGGTTATATCTCAAGAAATTTTATGCTTAGAAGTAGTCATACTTTAGGTTACTTTTTCTTGTTTAGTGTTTTTAATCTTTTTTCCCTACCCTTTCGTCTAAACTATCCTTTGTGCTATTGACAGATGACTCCTCCACCAGCTTACCACATTGGTTATGCCGACGACGCCAGCCGTTGGACACAAAATCCCACTTCAGCTGCTTGGGCTCTCTACACCCCATCACATGAAATGCTACATTCAAGCGGCATATGTTTGGGACCAACAACCAACAACCAAGCTGAATACATTGCTGTCATTGGCCTCCTGACCGACGCCCAACATCATCATATTTGTCACCTTAGCGTTTTCCTCGACTCCCAGCTAGTCATTCTCCAGCTCAACAATGTGTACCGTGTACGTGATCCATGCCTCTTTCGCAAATACCTGCAGGTTAGATTATTATCTCGACATTTTGATTCCATTACATTTTCACATATTCCAAGAGAATTGAATCACACAACAGATAACATAGCTAACATGGTACTCAATTGGCATATATCACATCAAGCTACACATACATAAACATCTCATACATCCTGTCACAACATATAGGAAACATAGACATCATCATCATCAAAACAAAAACACATGTACACCACATTTTGGATCTCAAAAATATGTATACTCGTATATATATATCGGCCTCTCCAGCCATCCGAATGTTTACATACAAAAAAATACATCGGACCACCGGCCCGTGCCGCATAACAGTACAAAAATCGGCTCACCAGCCTATCAAAAAGGTATAAAAAAATGCCTCATACAATCAAGGTACCTCTAATGCACCCCCATCTACCCCTCCCTCCGGAGGAGGTGGTGGCCCACCTCGACCTGCCCCAGGCGGCGATGGTGGAGCACCTGCAGGACCCTCCTGCCCTGGCGACAGGCGTCCACTAGTCATGGCAGAGAGCACATCTGCTCGCCGCATGATCGACCGCCATGGTGGCGGTAACCCGATACACTACTCCAGGAACTCCTCATCCTAGATACGGGTCCACATGCCCTCAGGAACGTCTCAAAACACCGTCTCAAACCGATGGAGTATATCATCATCATCTACTCTGGCTGCCGTCGGAGGAGCATGAGATGGCCCCGCACCAGGGTCATCAAAGCGGCGCCTCTGCGCCGGTCTCTCGGGCCCTGCTGGTCCCCTAGCAGCCTCATCCCTCGGAAGCCTCCCTGCATGCGGTGGTCTCTCCTTCTCTCGCTGCGCTGGCTCTCTGAACAACTCCACCTCACGCCCGCGAGGTGCCAAATCTGCACATGAACCAAACAAGCAACAACAGATGGTATCAGTGTCTATACATCAAACATATGCACTGGTATATCAAAATCACAAAATAAATCACAACATACAAATACACAATGTACCTCTGTGATCAAAAACCTCCCCCGGAGGCAGTACCATATCCGGGTCCCCTCGGAAGTCCACCCCAGCATAGTGGAACTGGAGTATAAACTGCAGCATCTGCCGCCATATCTGAGATTCCTCCTCTGTGAAGTAATGTCCACCTTCACCACCGCCGTGGTGAACCAAAATCTGTGACCACCGCCTCAAGCGTGGCTCTCGTACCCCTGGTACCTCTAGCAGCACCCTCGGGTGCAACATCGACACTCTCTCCAAAAAGAAAGCCACCAGGATGGAGCCAAAAGCGAACTCCCCTCTGCCTGTGGACCGACAACGGTCCAGCTGCGCAATCATCTACTCGTGTAGAGTTAGACCCCAGGCGAACTTCTCACGGCCCACCACCACCCTCTCCATCAACATCAACTTGCCACCACTAATTCGGTGGGCCGCTCGGGTCCCATACACCCGAACTATCATCGCTGCTACGCAACGATGCAGTAGGGAATCTATCCCACTAATGCGCACTGATGACCCAGTCATATAGTGCTCGCCTGAGCAGTATCGCTCAGTGACCTCCTGCAGAGGAGTATCTCTCAGCAGCATAGGATCTGTCGGCAATGGTGTTCCCCAGAAGGGGAGCCCAGTCAAGAAATAAACGTCCTCCACCGCAGTGAAGGCAATCTGCTCTCCTCGCATGAGGAAGCAGTGCTGCTCGGGGCTCCACATCTCAATCAAAAACTGGAGTAAATACTCCTGGGCCCATAATAAAGGTCACTCGAAGAACTTTAGCAACCCACTGGCTGCTAAAGAAGCTCAAACTACAGGCCTCGCACGGACCAAAGCCTCTCGCAGCGACGCCCAGTCCCGCTCGCGCCACCGCACATCCATGGTCACTGATCACCACCTGCACATAACCCAGAGTCCTATATTAGTTTAGGAAATTATCCAATACATCAAAATGAGCTAATTTTTCACCCTGAAACCGTGCCTCAAAGGTGCGGTTTTGCCACCCACAGGCGCGCACACATGCGCACCTGTTCACTACACAGGCGTGCATGTGCGCGTGCCTGTTTTTCCCACAAGCGCGCTCATAGAGCGCGCCTGTCATACCCACAGGTGTGCTCACAAGCGCGCCTGTTCACCCTATAGGCGCACACTCATGCGCGCCTGCCTACATCACAGGCATGCCCCTAAGGCACGCCTTATTTTCCTACCCACGCGCACACATGCGCGCTTCTTCAGTGCACAGGCGCGCACTCATGCACACCTTCCACTGAGTCACCCACGCATGTGGGCCCACCCTCTACCCAAAAACCCCCTAAAACCCCCGTACGACCCCCCATACCTACCCTGCCCAAAAATTGGAAACCTATCGCTATGCAGGATGTTCAGACCACTAACCTGAAACTCGCACGCCGGGAAACGGATGCCTCGTGCTCTCGGAATCACTCAATCTCCTCTGGATCTTCTCTGGAACTCACTGTAGCAGCAGGTACAAATGAGGTGGCAATGTGGGCCCTACAACTATATATAGGGTTTTTGCCAAACTTCCACTCACCATTCCGGGAGCCCACGGCGTCCATTTTTCGAACCGTCTTCAGCCATGGGATCAGCGTCCCGCCACCTACATCATGGCTATCATTGGGCCACTTTTTATCTTGAGCCCCCGGGGCACCTTTTTTTCACATCATGGCCAGGTACGCACGCGCATTGTCACATTTATCTAATACATGTTCATATTTGGTATTATCTTCAGATATTGTTCACTGTGGGTATTTGGTTGTTATGTGTGCAGGTACTTGATCCATCATCTCTCAACATCATTCCTTCAAGTATATACTCAACACTGGCATGTAGTCTCTCCCACTGTGTTGCATTTACAATTCCAGTCATTCCCTCTGATATTGACCTTTGGGACACCCTTTTCCGGCTCTGCAGTACCCCCACCTCCATTTTTGCATCTACGGTACTGTAATCTGGTAGCATTCTCACCCACATGAGTTGTCCCATTCATAGCACCTTTTTTTACTTTTGACACTCATGCTGTTCTTCATTACCCTTTAGGGATGGGAGTCCCGGTAGTCTTACATCATGTTGCGAATTAACCACATACTTCTCCTCATTTTGCTAGCTTCCCATATGGACTCCCAGATCATCGCTTTATGGTTATGTTCTTTTTTACCTGCCCCTCCGCAGGATCATGAACCCACCATTTCATCCACCATCAGTTTGCCCATCTGCGAACCTATCTTCATTTCACCTACCTCATACAAAAACTCGCCAATGGGGCCCCCACCCTTCATCAGTTTCTCATGACAATTCTGCCCTCCATGGGGCATGCATTTCACACTGGGGCACCCGTTTCTGTATTTGTACATTTCTCCCCAAAATTATTTATTATTTATTATTTATTATTTATTGTACAAACACCTTTACCTTCAGTCATTACCTTCCTCGTCATCACCATTGGTGACTTGCTTTCTTTTGGCCACACGCAACCCATGTCACCCTTGGATTGGAGCAGTACTTATCATTTACCCTTGCCGACATCGTCCATATCTTCAGAGTACCCCATAGGTCAGTTACCTCTTCCCTCTGAATTTGTTCACCTTGTCCCGCCTCTGGCACAACTTAACACTAGTCTTGTCGTCCCCCTGACACTCGACCTTGTTACACAGTTGCGGCCACTGTTTCTCTTATATATCCTCCAACCACGGGCAGTCTTGAGTCATCCCACTTCTTGATTTCGTCCATGTACCTCTGCCACTTCCTCACCTCAGTAGATTCCACGGAGCACCTTTTTGCTTCTGGGAGTCACGTCCCCCTTTTGTCAACATCAGCACACTTTTCCAGAAGGGCAACAGTATCTTGATTCTCATTCTCTATTTTAATGAGAGATCTCGAACGGCACAGGGTGAAACACCATTGCTCCCTGCTGTCGTTGGCCCCCATAACATTTGACACCAACACTCTCTCATGATATGGTGGGTCTTACTATGCGACTGTTGCAGTTATTTTTGTCATTTGCCAAAGACCTCTGAATGTGGTAGGGCCATCAATGCCCACATCATCGTCGCTGCTTATTACAACGATCATTTCCTATTATTCAGAGTATGTTCCTTTGCAAAATTGTCTTCTGCCTTTATCATTACCGCCCCCGAGGGAGCTGCAGTTGTCTACACCAACACTTCCGTCATCTTTTTTCAGAGTTACATCACACGAGCATGGGGCATGCCCGCCTCATTTGTACACAATTGTATTTTTTTCTCTGCATGTCTCTCAGAAGGTCGAGATACTGGTTCCTTCTCTCTCCAACGGATCGCTCCAAATGGTCCCACTCTTGCTTTCCCTTACAACCACATTCTCAGTAGAAGAAACATTGATGGATTTTGGCTATACGTATGCTCCTAACATCATCCATCAGGGGGCATCTGTTATCACTGAAATTTCGTCTGCACATGGCGACAAGAACTCCACATCATCAAAACATCAATGAAGTCACTCATGGCACTGAATTAATTTCACAGCATTCCAGAAGGGCAAAAAACTATACAAAGTAACCAAAAATTGAAGGGCGCTTTACGGCAGCTTGATGTGCACGCACATGCGCGGGACAAAAACGTGTTACTAGCGCATTCGTGCTCGACGCGCAACTGTCAACACAAAAACCCGCGCATCTGCTAATACAACGCATTAATTGCATAGGTCGGCCTCCCGACCGCCTACGGATCGGCCCCCAAGATGATTTGACTCTCAAATCAGAGCCGGCTCTGCAAAATCGGTGGATTAATGACCTAAATAAACCCTATTGTGCCCCTATTCACACTTGGAGAAGGTTACGTGACCGCCCGTGAAGCTGCTATAAAAGGCCATGAGGGTACACTGTTTTGGCAAGGAATTCTAAGCACCATTATGCCATTCAGATGGTTAAGGGCTCATCCTTTGACAACAATCCATCAGCTGCATCACCCAGAGTTCTTTCACTGTCGTGCGCATTTCATCTCACTTGTAAGGAAAGCAATTTGTGTTGAGGGCCCCGAAGAGCCTTCCACTGGGGGGAGAAGGAACCTCTGGTCTCTTTCTTCAGCGTGCTCTGGTTTCAGTAATACACCAGCCTGAAACCATTGGTGACCCTTGTGTCTTGTGTTTGATGTTCTTTGTTTATTTTCGTAGTGTTATTTGTTTTTAGTTGATAGTTAGATTGTAGTTAGTTTTGTTTTCTTTAACCCTTTGCTCCACAACTATTCTGCTCTGCCACACCCAACAGGGTATGCAAGCGCTCTCCATTTGCTCACCTGGTGACCATTTGAACGCGTACACTAACCTATTCCTATAACTAGAGAAAGGGATGAAATCAATTATTTGATTAATATGACATTTACCAACACATGAGAAACATAATATGTCTTTTCCTTTAAGAAAATTATGAACAAGTATTGAGAGTGAAGAAAATGAGGAGGAGAGGTTTTTCGAAGGTAATCATTTATGATCAAAAGAGACAATCAACCATTATCAAAGATAATCATCAACTAAGATCGAACCCCTAAACTCCCTTAATATAGGAAAATAAATAACATAGGCTCCAACAATAGAGGATTAGGCAATATGATCAAAATTTTAGTAGGGGACCATTTTCTTTTCGCTTGTAAAAAAAAAAGTAAAAAAGGGGGGTTGTTGCAGCCACAACAAATGGATACACACTAGAAGAACGAGCTATCTTTACCAATATAATTATAGAGCCTATACTTCATATCTTAGTTTTAAGGATAAGTTCAACAAAATACAGACAAGCCTCCAATAATCATGGGTATCACAATGATGTCAAAATTCTAAAAGACATAACCCAAATTTTCTAGTACTTGGAATCTAACACACCCTTTTCAAAGAGCCAAATAATGAGAAGTTCTTTCACTGGTTGTATATTTCAAATTAGTTTTGGTTTCAACCATGGGTTTTTACTTTTAAAACAAATAAACATCTACCTAAGTGTGTTCATCATCTCTCTTTTCCCGGCATTGCTTCACTGCCAATGTGCGTCCATAGCCTTGACGAAGTTGCCTCAGTACCATATAAGCATAGCCCTACTTCCAACAAGCATCCATAACCTTGACGGGTTTACTTGTATTTCCCACACTATTAATAATTCTTTCAACTTCCTTTTTTATTTTAGAAAATGCTCACCCTTTTAGATTTAGATATAGATATGCATATGCACATAGGGTAAAGGAAGCAGGGTGAGCATATGGTCTTGTTATGGATTTTAGTTTAATCCACAAGTTTCCCCAAAAACTATTATAGTATTGGTCATTTTATCAATGTGAAGTGGATGGAGCTTAAAGAAAAGAGTGGATAGACACTTTCCTATAATTATGGATTATCATGATACGCACAACAGAAACATGTGTTCCACCATAATTATCTGTCCATATCTACATCTAATAACTTCATGAATGTTCACTTAGACAGAGAAACCCATGCATCTTATGACTTGTGATAAAAATCTTCAGTATGTGACGAGAATTGACCAACCCATCACCAAAATTCAAAGAGAAATCCTCAAGGCTAAGATCCAATTCAATTCAGGGGAAACACCAATTGTCAAATCAAAACATGGAATTAAGATGTACAAGAAGAAAGAAGGACTGAAATTAGAAATCAAATTCATGAAAAAAGAAAAATAAACAAAGGGATCTAAAACTAAATTTCCAGTCATCAAAAAGAAAGAAAACTAGCTAAAAAATAGAAAGAAAACCCAGTAGCAAGCAATAAATTTGTTACAGCAACAAAGAGAGTGTTTTCAGTGAAAAATCAAAAAATAATCCAAGGGAAATAATCAGTCAATAAATGGAAACCATTGAATATCAAAACCGATAGAAAAAACCCAATAGTTTCGATTTGAAATGAAAAGCAAACTAGATTACAAGAATTAATGATTTAGTATAAAATATGTGCGCCTCAATTCTCCAATCCAATTTATTTCATTGAGGGAAACAAAACAATCTTCTGGAAACGCAACAAAATGGGTTAGTGTAGATGCTCAGTCAAAATAAATTTTCAAAAGCCAATTTAATATAATATTCCATAAACCCAAATTCTCTCAAGATTTATTGACATAAACAATTCCTTCGCAATTTTAAAAACGTTGAATTTTTCGATAACAAAAATTACATTTCATATTTCTCACTCAAGTGCAATTTTCTCTTTTCTATAAAATATCATCAATAACCACATATATCCCAATAATTCAATCTAATAAATCAAATAGAAAAATCACAGTTATGGAGGTCATTAAAATGACTCCAAATAATGACTAGATCATAAACAATATAAGAGTAAATGAATGAGAATATATTTATGATAAGTTATTGGGTTGGTGACAAAAATGTTGCAAAGGAATCTAAGCAACCAAGTTTAGATCAACACTTCCCTAAGTTGCTTTTAATCAAGGAGAAAACTTCAGAATCGTTGGTTGCACAGGCCATTTTTCCAACCTGCATACAAAAGAGAAAATTGTGATCAACTCTTAGAAAACTCGGGAATAATTCTTCCTCTAAATGACAGACTTATTAAAGTGAAATTAGTCCAAATAAAAAAGTAAGGATTGGAATAAAAACTAATACTAGGAAAGACATGCTAAGCTAAAATAAACTTAAACTAAGTTGGATGTCAAAAAATTGTGTGAAGGCCAGTGTAGTAATCAACTATTTGTTAGTTGTCCATTTAATCAAATATCACATCCTTCTCCCTGAGATATTAGTCATATGTTTTTTCTCTCGAAATTCCTTTTACCAAATGTTTTTAGTGTCATTCATTTTTTTTGAGATTTGGATCTCTAGACACAATGTCTTGTTCTTGAAATCATAGTTAATCAAATTAAGCAAACAAGACCATAAGACTTCAATCTCATTCATATTTTGATGATATCAATCCACCAACAACCATTAGTTATAAAAATCAGATCGAAAACTCAATGAATTGGTAGGGATGATATCAAGTCTTTGGTCAATCATTGGATTGGGGAATACAAAGATGGGTTCCCAGGAAAATTTCTGAAAAAGTTATCAGCAAAAGATTTGAATTACAATCCCATCCATAATTTCAAAAATGTGTTTGTAGGAAGCATGAAAGAATATTTTTTTCTACCATATAAGAGAGGAAGCTTGGGTGAAGAAAGGTACAACGTAAAAGGAATACTCGTACTTAAAAATATCTATTGAACATAGAATAGGACAATGGCAATGAATGCTTAAAAATTAAAACTAGAAGTGTTGTCAGAAAATAACTAAAATGAAATAAAAAATCAGCTAAGCTTATTATACAAAAAGTCTATGCAGAAAATTCATGTTGGCTAAAATTGATCAACGAAAAGAGTGGATGAGAAATAAAATATTTGGATAACTCCAAAACCGAGGAAAAATAATCATCTAAGGAAATAGCAGAGATTTGGAATGGCTTCACTTTTAGATGGGAAGAGTTTTAATACTTATAATTTAGATTCAATGTGTACGGGATATAAAAAATCAGAACTTAAAAAGTATATCGGCCAAACAAACTTTTCCCATCATAATCATGTATATGTGAATATTTGACAAATATTAGTGTTCATTTTCATTACAAGAGGGAATGTGTTAGCATCGAGAATCACCCTTCGACTGCAAGAGGATAAGCCCAATACCCATAAAAAAAAAAGGTAAATTGGATTAAAATGGTTTGAGTAGTCAGATCAGTAAGACTGCAGAGAGAGGAAAATATGATAGAGGTAGTTGCAGATCATTTCAGGACCATTGGGATATGGATTCATAAGTATCATGACTAATGAAGGCATTTAAACTTCCTATTAGACAAAGGATTTATGTGGTGATGAGGAGAAGGAAGCCAGAATGTGTCTAAGTGGTAAATGATGAAACATGGGCAAGATGACAATAGATCCTCTACCACCTCAGGAATCCATATATCTAATATGCTACCTCTAGACAAGAATAAAAAAAGAAATTTCTAATGAACCATGAAAGATGGGCATGATGACAACAGATCCTCTACCACCTCAGGAACCCATAGATCAGAGAGATTACATCTAGACGAGAAAAACATAAAATGTCTGATGAACCATGAAAGATGGGCAAGATGAAAACAGATCCTATACCACCTCAAGAATCCATAGATCAAAGAGATTACATCCAGACAAGAAAAAAAGGACATCATGTAAACTAAGGAGACAGTCTAATAAAAACAATTCAAAGGAATCTTCAATAACATAATATCTACAATCTAGGCTCTCGGGCTTACAACTGAAAAATACAGAGCCCTTCTCCTAAAACTTTCTCAGTTGTCCATCCTCTGAAACACACCCTTTACATATCATTCATATGATGTATTTATATTCAAAACAATAGACATGTCTTTGCTGCTAGGGTGCTTCTTCTCCAGTGCCATGTGTCTTCTCTTGTCTGTCTTATTCCTTCTATCATAAGGAAACTTTGGTCAGTATGGGTCTATAAGAAAAACTGCCCTCTGTGGTACCTTGGGTTGATAGTCTTCTCTTTTCTGTCATGTTCCTTCTGTCAGAAGGAAACTCTGGTCAGTATGGGCTTGCAGGAAAAACTTCCATCCATGATTTCTAATTACTGAGTGATTCAAGGTTTCAACCACCATTCCCTTCTTTTATGAACTGATCTCTCATCGGGATCGGGATGAGGCTAAATGCCTAGGGGGCTTCCATGCGCTACTCTAGTATTTGATGCTATATAATTATGTGATTGTGGGGCCGTCAAGGGCAGTTTGGATCCACTCCGCTTCTGCACCCACAATTCACCACTTTCCGCCACATAGCACTTTCGATATACCATGGTTTCGATTGTGGGACCACTCAAGGATTTTAACACTCAAGAAAGTAGCATCCCCACAATGAAGCATGACCATTGATCTAGTCACGGTCCATGATCTGGGCACCTCTACTAATTTAGCACCCCCGCTAAAGTTTAACCGCCCGCTAATTCTAGGATCCTTCTAACTTTTCTTTAGGGATGGCGCTACTTTTGGCGCTGAACAATAACACCTCCTGGAGGACGATTTCCTGATGCTGATGTGGTGGCCTAACATCACTATGTTGATGTGTCATGAACATAAGGGTGACATTTTCCACATGGAAATGAGTGAATGACGCAACCAAATGACTTGAAATGAATACCATGTGTTAGGGCCATATGGAATCCACTTGTCTCCATTGATGAGCACCAACTATTGAGTTGAAAAACACTTACAAAGTGGTTGGGCCTATAGCGACATATTAGTCGGATGTTACTTCGGGACTTCGGGCCTTCAGGTGATACTGCTACAAAGATCAATGGCTCTTGTTGATTTTATATCAATGATCAAAAACTAATTCGGGAGTTTGGGATTCAGTCCTTTTCAATGCATAGCTCTTACAATCCTCTGAAGTGTCGAATTCTCAAAGTGTGAGATTTGTCTCCACGTGTCCTCTTGTTTTGGATGACCGAGATTCACTTCGGGAGTTCAGGCTTCAGTATTTTTCTTCTGCTTTCTCACAAAATCCTCTGAAGTAAATCTTATGAAGTGTGAGATCTACCAAGGTGTTGACTCTTGATTTGGACGACCGATATTTACTTTGGGACTTTTAGGACTTCAGGGCTTCTGCTGATACTACTACCAAGATCAACGGTCCTTGTTGGTTTGAGATCAATGGTTCACAATTATTTTGGGAGTTCAGGCTTTGGCTATTCAGGAATTCTATCTAGTCATTAATCCTTGCATGACTTTGAAAACCCTAACTATCCGAGAGTTGTTGATCTGAATTGTTCATGAGATTTCTACCATTGTGAATCGAGCCTGTCTACTTACTTGTGTTTCAAGCTCGAAATGGACTGCTTTTGAATTCTGTGCTTGAACACTTCCTGTGCAGACCATGGACTTGGACGACCTTCTTCCCTTGACAACTATATGTGATAACATTTGGCTTCGCAGGGGATGGCATGCTCCCTGTGAGCTTCCAAGAATGCGCAGTTTCAGTGCCTTAGATGTTGGGTTGTGGAGTCGATCTCAAATACATTTTTTTGAAGACATGAGGCTGATATGTACACTATTATACTTACAAACAGAAAACAAACACATGTGTTTTTATAACCCTAAATTTCTCTACATATGCATACCTGGCCTTTGGCCCTCTTACTTGCATTTTTTGCCAAGCCATCACTGAGTAGCTCTTCTAAAAGAACCCCTTTTTTGAAGATGTACGCTCCCTACATCAATACTAACCATGAACATATTCTTTTTTCACCACTACATCCTACATACGTACGCATGTTTCACCACTACAACTCGCGTATAAAAAAGTTGCAAGGAATTCGTTGAGATTACAGGCTATTGGGTAGTTTCCCAACTAATCCATCGCCTATAGCCCGTCACCCAACCGAATAACCATCATTTTTTCATATACAATGAGGTGTTGGGGTCTCATTCCACATCTATACATAAGAATAGTGAAACTCTGCCCGTTTCACATCCCCTCCTTGCCCCAAGTAATTGCAACCCTTTTGTGAGAATTGCCTCAACATTCCCCAATTTTTCCTTCTTCCTCCATCAGAACCCATTCACTTCCCAAGAAGATATCCGAAGGTTGAGAGGAAAATCCATACAGAGGTGCAATTGGAGCTTGGTGAAGAGGAGCCCAGACCAAGTTCATGGAGAAGTAGCCGACTTTGGTTGTAAAAGGTATAATCATTGACTTATCAATAAAAGAAGTACTTTTCCTATCCCAAATTATGGTGCATTGAATGTTTTTGATGGTTTATGTTTTGATATTCTAACATCTAACCCTTATTTGTATATGAATTGCTTGCTTGCAGCTTTCTATTTGTCTATCTTTGAATGCAGGCCAGCCTTGGGAGGAGGCGTGCAGTCATCGAAGCTTTCAAGTGTGAGAGGATCATCATCAGATGCAGAGTAGAGGTATAGTTACTTGATCGCTCTCATCTTTGTTTTTCTTGTATGAGTCTTGGGTATGTTTGGGATAGTTAGAGAAATATTTGAATTTTAGATGGGCCCCAGGGATGATTTTAGGGGCTAAATTTCGCTCATGGGCTAATTTTCCAAGGTTTTCCTAAAAAAGGATTCGCTATTCTAAAAATGATTCACCCAAATTCTATAGGATAAAATTATTTTTCCTTAAAAATCGCCAAACTTTTATACAAACTATATAAAATCCTTAGAAATTTGAATATTTTTACGAAAATATCGTCAAACATTTTATAGTGGGAATATGCAAGATTAGTAAGATTCGCCAAGGTTTCTACATTTTAAAATAATTTTCCATTCTTAAAATCATCCCTGTAGATGGTTGTTGATCTGCCTACATTATGAACCCTAGTGTATTCATAGGGGGGGTTTTACCACTAGCATTTTCTCCAGAAGGAGCTTATTTATGTACAATCCTAGACTAACTTATTTTTTACAATGTGCTAGGTGAAAGAAAACTTCCACCATAGACACCCAAACTCTTTGGTAATATAATTTCTCCTTTCACTGCAAATTATACACAAAAGGTAAGGGAAGTATGACAATAGAATGAAAAGAAGTTTTGAAACAATGACAGTACCCCCAAATGATGATAAGATGAATAATTTTGCAGGCTCCAATGCTCTTGGAGAACTCAACTCCATATATAACCCTACAGGGTCATAAAAGCTATAATAAGTCACGCTAAACTGGTAAGAAATTATCTCCTTCATTTCATCATTACTTACATGTTGTTTGATGTTCTCAGCATGTACACGTGGGTAAAGGATTGATGCAAGTTGTCTAATCCCAGGCGATATTTTCTCATTTACCAGCGCTGGACATGAGATGAGATGCACATTTATCCCTTCCTTTTCTCCTTCAGCATCCTCCCAATGATCAGGTTCATAATTATCATACACAAGAACCATGCTACAAGGTTCCAAAGGAGCCTTGAAAAAGATCTTCTCTTCATCATGTTCATTGGGATATTCATCAAAAATTGGTTGTTTTTGGTTAGCATTTGAAACAAATTCTTCATCATAAATAGGGATGCCAATTTTTTTTTCTTTAAGGACAGGAATATCCTCTGCATTTTCTCCATAATAGAAGCAACAACATCTACCTTCAATTATGACAAGCTAGGAAAAAACAGAGAGAAATATTCCCTAGTTCTTTTAACTAGCTTATCATCTATCTCAGCTTCACATCCAGGAGAAATATCTATTACAGAATACACTTGCTCTTCGTCATCAGAATATTCAAAAGAGAGATGTTGATCTTCATGATCATTTAAAACAACAGGTACATCTAATATGATGCCAAATGTTTCTATGTTATTTCTATCATAATGAATATCATTCAACACCTCATGATCTTCATGGTAAATGTTTTCTTCTACAATAAATGCTTCATCACAAATCAGGATTTCATGACTAGCATAATATTTATGGAGAAAAGAAAACTCATTACAACATCCCTCAGAAAGACGTTCAACTGGAAAATATTCTTTACAAAAGGAATTGAAAGTTGCATGAAAGTCTATCAAAGAGTTGATACTTACAACTGGGAGAGATCTACACCAATCGTGAGAAATCCCCTCTAATGAATACCTAGAAAACTTTATCTAAACATCTTCGTGCATGATAGGAAGTTGATGAATAAAATCATGAAAATATAGCAAGTGTTCAGTTGGTTACTCCCACTCTTCTTCTTGAAATTTAGGAAGGATACTTTCCCATTCATCTCTACTAGGCACTAGATTAGATAAACCAACTATCTTTAAAAAATCATAGAAAGCATACCTCTGAGCTAAAATATTGTCCATTTCAAACCAGTGGAGTTGCCAATAGATTTATGAACAATGGAGTCACCATGGTGAAATATGAGCAGTTAGAATAACGTGTCCAACTTCATTTCACCATCTAAAACTAGATCTTTTCATTGTCGTTCTGCCGGGGAAGATATCTTCACTTCCATCCTCGACAATGGTGCCATTAATGTTAGCACTGAGAATCACCCTCCGACTGCAAAAGGATAAGCGCAGTACCCATACAAAAAAATTTAAATTGGATTAAAATGGTTTGAGTAGGTGGATCAGTAAGACTGTGGAGAGAGGAAAATATGACAGACATAGTTGCAGATCAGTTCAGGACCATTGGGCTATGGAGTCATAAGTATCGTGACTAATGAAGGCATTTAAAATGCCTATCAGAGAAAGGATTTATGTGGTGATGAGGAGAAGGAAGAAAAAATGTGTTTGAGTGATAAATGATGAAACATGGGCAAGATGACAACAAATCCTTTACCTCCTCAGGATTTTATAGATCAAAGATGCTACCTCCAGACAAGAAAATAAAAGGAAAATGTCTGATGAACCATGACAGATGGGCATGATGACAGAAGATCCTCTACCACCTTAGGAATCCATAGATCAGAGAGATTACATCTAGACGAGAAAACAAAAAATGTTTGATGAACCATGAAAGATGGGAAAGATGACAACAGATCCTCTATCGCCTTAGGAATCCATAGATTAGAGATATTACATCCAGACAACAAAAAGAGGAAAACATGTAAACTAAGGAGACATTATGATAAAAAAAACTCAAAGGAATCTTCAATAACATAATATCTACAATCCAGGCCCTCAGGCTTACAACTAAAAAATATAGATCCCTTCTCCTAAAACTCTCTCGGCTCTCCAGCCTCTAAAACACACCCTTTACATATCATTCATATGATGTATTTATATTCAAAATAATAGACATGTCATTGCTGCTAGGGCACTTCTTCTCTAGTTTCGTGTGTCTTATCTTGTCTGTCTTGTTCCTTCTATCAGAAGGAAACTCTGGTTAGTGTGGGTCTATAGGAAAAATTACCCTCTGTGGTACCTCAGGCTGACAATCTTCTCTTGCATTTCATGTTCCTTTTTTCAGAAGGAAACTTTGGTCAGTATGGGCCTATAGGAAAAAATTCCCTCCATGCTTTCTAATTACTGAGTGAGTCGAGGTTTCAATCACCAGTCCCTTCTTTTATTAACTGGTCTCTCATCGGGATCAGAATGAGGCTTAACGCCTAGGGGGCTTCCACACGCTGCTCTCGAATTTGATGCTATATAAGAACATGATCGTGGGACCGTTAAGGGAACTTTGGATCCACACCGCTTCTAAGCCTGCAATTCACCACTTTCCGCCACATATCACTTTCGTTATACCATGGTTTCGATTGCGGGACCACTCAAGGATTTTAACGCTCGAGTAAGTAGTGTCCCTACAATGAATCATGACCATTGATCTAGTCATGATCCACGATCTGGGTGCCTCTGCTAATTTAGCATCCCCGTTAAAGTTTAACTGCTCGCCAATTCTAGGATCCTTCTAACTGTTTTTTAGGGACGACACTACTTTTGGTGCTGAACAATAATACCTTTGAGAGGACGATCTCTTGATGCTGACACAATGGCCTAACATCACTATGTTGATGTGTCATGAAAATAAGGGTGACACGTGTCACGTGGAAATGAGCGAATGACGTAACCAAATGACTTGAAATGAGTACCACGTGTTAGGGCCAGATGTAAGCCACCTGTCTCCATGGACGAGCACCAAGTGTTGAATAGAAAAACAATTGCGAAGTGGTTGGGACCACAACGATGTGTCAGTCAAACATTACTTCGAGACTTCAGGCCTTCAAGTGATACTGCTGCAAAGATCAACCACTCTTGTTGATTTGAGATCAACAGTCCACAACTACTTCGGGAGTTCAGACTTCGGGCCTTTTCAGTGCATATCTCTTTCAATCCTCCGAAGTGTCAAATTCTTGAAGTGTGATATCTGTCTCCACGTGTCCTCTTGTTTTGTAAGGCTGAGATTCACTTCAGGAGTTTGCGTTTCGAGATTTTTCTTCTGCTCGCTCACACAATCCTCCGATGTAAGTGTGAGATCTACTGACACGTGGAATCTTGATTTGGACGGTCAAGATTTACTTTAGGACTTTTAGGAATTTGGGGCTTCTGGTGATACTACTGCCAAGATCAATGGTCCACAATTATTTTGGGAGTTTGGGCTTCGGCTCTTCGGTACTTCTGTCTAGTCGTTAATCCTTGCGCGACTTTGAAAACCCCAGCTGTCCGAGAGCCACTGATTGGAAATGTTCATGATATTTCTGTCATTGTGAATCGAGCCTATCTTCTTGCTTGTGTTTCAATCCCGAAATGGACTGCTTTTGAATGTTGCGCTTGGACGCTTCTTGTGCAGACCATGGACTTGGATGACCTATTCCCTTGAAAACTATATGTGATAACAAAATGGATAGTGTCTTAATTTAAAATACCACACTTGTAAGATTCCACAATGCATTGGAAATGATTTGACATGGTGATCATGCATAAAAATCAGTGATCTGCCAATTTCCCAACACATAGAAAAATTTGAGAAAGAAATGAAGTAAATATTCCCCACATCAAAATTAAATTCAAAATCCATCCAAGGGAAATTTTTGAGGGAAATACTTCTATGTATTTCCATCTTTGTTGAGAATTCTTTTATTGATCATCCAACAGTAAATAAAAGAAAATGAAAATAGAGAACTAATTAAAAACTAGGAAAAAAAGATAAACTATGCAAAGGAAAGACACTAAATTATTCCATTTTATTCATATCCTATGCTACTAATGGATAAAAAATGAGATATGTAAAGTCATAATGCCAATGTAGCCATCCAAGTAATCCCAAGCCTACAGACATATGTTTAAGACAAAAGATTAGTGATAGAGCTTGGAATAAGAATCGGCTAAAAGTAGGAAAAATTAAATCATGATAAACTCTATCCACCATATTAGAAATTTAATAGTGATAATTTATGGGAAATATATCAAAAAAGGATCTCTCCAACCATGTTTCAATCTGATCATAAAATATTTCACTTCTCTCATAGAATTGATGGAAGGAGTTCGATGGAAAGTAGCATGCCAAATGAGAATAATGCATAGAGTTTATATAAAGTGTGCTCGGTGAGAGAATATTTGTTCTAACAAACTTGTTTATCCCTAAAGAAAAACCAAAAGAATAAGATCTTGACATAACCATCACAAGACTGAAGTGTCTCATTATCTTGGCAAGCCTCCCTGGACTTACACTTCAAGTAACCAACTACTTGAGATAAACTAGTAATATCATATGCTATGTATGGGTTAGGACCAACTTTGGTATGAAAGATAATTTTGAAACAATGGTGAGATCCACTAGTATTAACAATATTGAACAAAGGGATACTTGAACAAGGAGATTCAATATTTATCAAAAATGAAGAAGAAAAAGAATAAGAAATCCTTTTATACACATTTTCTATAGAATTCTCTTCATCCCATGAAAAAGGTTGATAAGGATTGATTATAATTAGTTCATGGGAAGATGCCTTATCCTCTCTTTCTTCCAAATGCGCATAACCACCATCAAGTACTTCAACAAGGGCCAATCTCCTGAAAAATTAATCCATTAAAAAGATTAGGATATAAATACAAATAAGTGGAAGGATTTAGAGAATGAAAAGATTCTCTAGAACAAGAGGGATTTTTAGAAAGTGACTCCCTAAATGGTAGTCTCTTCTCTTTAAAAAAATCATTTAATTATTGTGAATTAGTGGGCTCCGAATTAGGTGTGGTTTCAAAATTAGTACATCATTCCTTGAGATGGTTTTCATATTACAAGTTAAAAATAGATTGTTGAGATAAAATAGGTATGTCCTGCATGTTTATGTCTTCTCCCGAAGTGAAAGAATCAGCGTGGTTTCCTTGCTCCTCAAAAATATGAGAATCTAAAATGTCTTCCAAAACACATTCATGGTTAGAAGTGGGGAGAAAATCATAAGAATCATTAGACCAATAAGTTTCAATAAATGATCCAATAGCAGTAGGAAAACATTCTTGATCTATGTCAGCTATACAAGGAGAATTCGTAACAGAAAGATAATCCAAAATAAGAGGAACTAATTCCAAATGATCCATGGGTGAGGAAGAATTGATTTCATGAGTGTCCATATTTTTTTCATTAACAAAATGATCATCATTCAATATTTTACCCATAACTTCCTCTTCCATTCATTATGATGGAAAATATGAGATAGGATAATGAGAGCATGACATAACCATCGGTGTGACCCGAAGTGTCTCATTATCAAGGTGAAAACCCTCCTCTTGGGAAGATACAAACAAATATGAACTTGGAATTTCAACACAAGAGGTATCATTTTTGTTACAAGGAATGTAAGTGAGAATGGAGTGGTGGGAGGATACATAGGTTTCTTCCAATTTTATTTTTTTATCAGATCTATATCCCCGATAGTAAATAAATATCCAGATATATGAAGTCCATCCAAACCATTAGCATTTTCAACATTTCCGCTTAAATCTAAATTATCATGTAAAGGAACATTAGAACATGATTTATATTCTTGATCCACTGACCCATATGTTTTACTAGCAAGAAAATACAAACATGAAATCAAATCATTGTCAGAGGGCCTATCTTCGAAAGGAAATCTATAGAAAAGATGGTTAAATCTAATAACAAAATATTTAAGAGATTCATACTCATTCTTCTTCAATTATGATATCTCTACACACAAATTATCATAAGAATAATTCTTAAAATCCCAAATGGGTTGGATCCAATGGTGGAAAGCGAGGAGTTTTTCACCGTTGGGAAAGGTTCAATTCCCATGAGGGCCTAACCTGAATCCATAGGGGCACCTTGAGGTAGTGGTCGAACGTGTGGTTGCACCAAAGATATTATATTAAAATGATATCATGACCCATGCACACATAAGTGGATCAAATCCCACCCATATGTCCTTCAATTTTATAGTCCCCATGGTGTAGAGAAGTCAATGAGAGAGTGTGTTGTTAAGACACTCTGTAAGTGAAGTCACCAATTCAAAATCTTTGGGGACACCTCAAATCCATCAATGTTAAGGGTTGTTACGGTCCAGGCCTGATGCGATCCCCAAGTGATTTTGATGACTTAGATGCCCCTAGGTCATGGCATCTTAGCCACAAGACAATCCCGCAAGTCAGGGATATTTAGCTATCAACAAAAAAAAACAATAATTCTCAAAAGGATGCAAAAATTCATGCATAAATTGTTCCCATGTGTGAATAGAGGTGGTCGACAAAGTCTTGCACCAGCTCTTGAACCCGCTTGCAAAAGTGAGAGTGAATAACCTGCAAATGATATTTCTATCAGTAATATTGTGAGAACCAAAAAATTTCGAAAAATTAAAAACATGTTCAGAGGTAGAGATTTCACCCTCACAATCAAATCTTAGTTGTGACAAGAAATGTAAAATCTTTCTAGGAGGTTTGGGAGGTATTGTAGGAGAAAAAACACCTCCATAAAGGGATATGGGATGGAGCCATTGGTAAATTAAAACAAAAATTAACAAGAATGACACCATAGGCTAAGCTTTTCATCTAGCCCTCCTTCTAGCACCAGTTCTATTGACAGGCCATAATGACTTGTTCAATCAGATGAGGGAAATTTCTCGATGGCAGGTCCCAATCAGACCTACTCTAGTTTGGAGTAGCATTTATCACGATTTTATGGGCCTCATTGCCTCTCATAATTAAAAAAATAAAAATGGGAAAGACAACGAACTTCCCCCAAAGAGTTATAACTAATTTTAAGGCTAAACTAACTAAGAGCTAACTAATCCAATTTAACTAATTCTAACCTATCCCAGGAGAAAAACTAATAGAATGAGTACAAAAAAAGATAACCATTGGAACCAAAAATAATTGATGTATTCTAATGGTAAATGAAATCAATAATGCTACAGATACATAGACAAATAGTTTCATAACACCTTTACACCATCATTTTTGTACCCATGAAGAAACATGTGATGAAATGAGTAAACAACATAGAGTGTAGAAAAAATCCATACAACAGAATCCTATCTACTCAAGAAAAAGATAAATGCATCAAGAGTAGTCTCTACTACAACCATCAAAGCCACCTATTTCTAAAATTCCTTATTCCTTAGAATTAATAGTAACATCCCTTGTTTTTTTTTTTAGACGAGAACGTTTAGCGGATTTATATTAAGGGTGGCATACCCACTAATCGGTTACAATGGCAGGGCTGCACTAAGCTGCTGCCTACATAAAGCTGAGATACAATGCTAAAATTGCCAGAATAACATAACCCCCAAACTCATTCAGAAGCCTGAAACTAAGCTTATTTAAAGCCCCGGCTTCTATACAAAATGTCAGGATGCTTGAAAACCAGAAGACCCTACAAGCTGAGGTGTTACAGATCAAGAAGCTATCTACTTTTCGGAATATTCCCCCCATTCCATGTTTAACTTGGACAGTTTACTTTCAAGCTAACCAATTCTGTCCTCAAATTTCTCCTGAGGGATTTTCAACTCTTAATGAAGCTTGTCTAGTTCCTCAGAGAAGCCGATTTTGACTGAGGTTAAATCCTGCTCCAACTGTTCCATTCTCCTCCCTGCTTCTGTATCAAGGTTCTCCAGAAAGTCGAGCTGAAACTGGAGTGACTGCTTCAATTTCTCCAGCATGTCATCTAGCTTCTTCAGGCATTCCTCTACTGAGAGATTTCGGCTGGAGCTCGCGGCCATTTCCTCTTCTCTTGCTCTTGTTCCTTGGACAAAACTTCTGCTACTCTTACCGTGCCTGAAAGTGGTCTGCTCCTGGACTAAAGCCGTGAGCGTATTTATGAAAGTTTCTCCTCTTGTAATCATTCGTACAACTGTGCAAGCCCCGAGAGGTATGGGCGCAAGGTCGCAGCCTTCTCTTTGCATGTGGGTTGGTCTCCTGGTCTCCCTCTGCCCGATTCCCTCAATCGCGCGTACCGTCCCTAAATCCTGGTGCTGTCTTTTCTTGTCCGGTCCTTGCGCCTGGTCTTGGATATTTGCTGAGTGTGGGTTCATGTCATGGGAGATCCACCGTGGAGTGTTGATAATTGACAATCATTTGTCCTTGAGCCAACACAGTGCCTCTATTTTCCTCTTCATCCGCAGCTTGGTTTAGCTCTCTTAAAACATGAAAAAATTGGAACGAGTCGAATCCCCTGAGGAGCAAGCAAATTCTATCCAACAAGTTATTAAGTTTTGTGCTTTGGGTTTCTTTTGAGAGAGCTATAGCTCGGATTAGCAGCCGAGAGTACTCGATGATGACTAAGTCTCGGATTCCATTGCTTTGAGAGTGGCACAAACCTTGCGAGAGTACCATTGCTTCTGCCTGGTTATTGGAGGCAATGCCCAGACCAAACGCATATCGCACCATAATTTATGCATTTGGCTTTTCTATTATACCTCCTCCACCTGCTTGGCCTGGGTTGCCCTTTGAGGCACCGTCAAAAGAAAGGATATAGCAGTCCCTTTCTCTTTTCCAATTGTCGAAGTCACCTTTTTCTTTCTTGATTTCCCATTGTTCTGGGAAAGTGATGAAGGCTTTGTCCCCAATATCTTTTTGGATCTGGAATTGATCACTCCAGAGCTCTTCTCGCTCTTCCATCTTCCTATTGTGAGTAGGTACCCTGTGGGTGCTAGCCCATTCACTAAAGAGAGACCTGATCCTGGTGCTCACTAAGGGGGCCCTCCTTTCCTTTTCTCGGAAAATTCTACTATTTCTCTCCAACCATAGCCCCCAGAGGATGAATCTTGGGATTGCTTGCCAAAGCCTTGAGGCAACGCTTTGCTTTTTTGACGGAACGGGAAAAGATTGGGCCAGTCAAGGAGTAGGGAAAGGGTATCTTGAGGGAGGGGAAGGTCTGTTTGCAAACCTACAGCCAACTTCCAAACTTCTTTTGAAAAGTTACAGTTGAGGAGAAGGTGATTAGATGTTTCCTCAGCTTGTTGACACAGGGGGCACCTGAAGGGGCCATCCCAGCCTTTATTTTGGAGGTTTTCCCCTGTCTGAATGCTACTATGACTTAGTGTCTAGAGAAACATGTTAATCTTGGGTATGGTCTTTAAGCTCCAGATGGATTTCCATAACGCTGGGTTGGGTGGGACGTGAGGGAGGCTTTGAAAGGTAGAGTATCCTAGCGAGGTTGAATAAGGTTTAGCATTTCTTCCCCAACCTCTCTTGTCTCTCCCTCTTTTCCTTAGTGGGGCTTTTCCCTGCAGGCTGAGATTTAGGGAACCCCAGTCAGATTCTAAGTCCATAGGCAGATTGCTCACTGCCCATCTTTGCCACTGTTTGCGCCTTCCTGTCCCCCAGGAAGAAATGTCGAATAGCATCCTCAGATTTTGCCCATCCATCCAGGTTTTCAGACGTTGGAGATTCTGATTCAATTCCAGAGGTGGATCACCGATATGGAGTCTTCCCAAATTTTAATTTGTTTCCCATTTCCCGGCACCTAGGTCAGGTGGGGAGTGAAGTGATCGATGACTTTTCGGCAGAGAATGAAGATTGGAGACCCCATGTGTTCACTTGAGAGGTGTTCCACGCATCTTCTCCTTGGACCTCTGAAATATTTATTCCACAAGGCTTCCTTGCACCACACTATTTTTCCACTAACTATGTGCCATAACAATTTTGCTCCAAGAGCAAGGTTCTGCACTTTAGCATTTTTGAGACTTAGCCCTCCCTCCATAAGGGGCTTCGAAATATTATCCTAGTTTATGAGATGGGGTCGCTTGTTTGTCTGCTTGCCCCCTTCCCATAAAAAATGTCTTTGTAAATCTTCCATTTTTTTGATTGTGGTGCCAGGAGCTAGCAAAAGTGAATTTTGATAAATGGGCACACTTGCTAGGACAGATTTAATGAGTACTATCCTCCCTGCTAAACTTAGCCAGTTTGCACCCCAAGAGGAAATTCGTTTCTTTAGTTTTTCTAGAAGGTGGTTCTAGCTGGAAGTCCTTGGGTTCGTCTTGGAGATAGGGATGCCCAAGTAGGTGAAAGTTTCCCAATTTGTATGTCCTTCCATGCCTAAGATTCTGGATATTTCCCTCATCTCATTGGGTGTAATATTCCAGCTGTAAATTTTACTTTTTGACTGGCTTATCTCACTTCCCGACACTGCAGCATAAGCGTCCAGCTCCTCTTTGTATCTTTTTTCTACTAGACAGCTTGCCCCTCCCAGGAGCAATGTATCATCTGCAAATTGCGCGTGGTTGATTTCTTTCACACCTTGGGCTATCTGTAAACCTTTGAGGTTGCTGCAGATTTTGGCGTTCTCTAATTGGTAGCTTAGGACTAAGGCCTGGATTGCGTATAGCAAGGGCGATAGAGGACAACCCTGACGTAAACCTCTGGACGCCTTGAAAAAACTAGTCACTCTCCCGTTTACCATGGGGGCTATCCATGGCGAACCTATACAAGCTCTTATCCAATTCACAAAGGATTCATCAAATCCAAACTTCTTCATTACTTCAAATAGGAAATTATGATTAACTCTGTCAAAAGCATTTTCCAGATCGAGTTTAATAATCATACCTTTGTCCTTCCTGCATAGGCTTGAATGAAGAGATTCTTGGACTAGGATTATATTGTCTGCTATTTTCCTTCCTTTTATGAATCCTCCTTGGTTCTCCGGCACTATGAAAGGGAGGATGTTCTTCAGCCTGTTTGCAATTACCTTAGTGAGAATTTTATAGCTCATGTTACATAGGGATATCGGTCTGAAGCGGCTGAAGTTGAGTGCTCCTTTCTCCTTGGGGATGAGTGCGAGGAAGGCTGAGTTGGTGCCTCCTCCCAGCTTGCTGCTCGCCTGTGATTTCTTTATCACTTTGGTGAGGTCAGACTTTATGATTTCCCAGCAATGCTGGAAGAATTTTGCTGTAAAGCCGTCCGGTCCAGGAGCTTTGTCCGGGTGCATTTGATCAAGTGCCTCTTTAATTTCTTGCTGCGTGACTTCCTCCAGTAGTTTACGATTGATGTCATCTTTTATTAGTGTTGGAACAACTGATAGAGGGTATGTTTGAGGAGTTATGCTTGCCCTTCCATTTTCTGTGTAGAGAGTTTTGAAGGTCTCGAAGGCTGCCTTTCTGATGTCCTCCGGTTCAGAAATTGTAGTATTTTGGATTTGGATTTCTGTCACAGCCTTGAAGAGCTTCCTTGCTTCCGCTTGCTTATGGAAGTAACTTGTATTTTTGTCCCCTTCTTTTAGCTAGAGGCTTCGAGACTTCTGCCTCCAGTAACTTTCCTCATCTCTACACGATTTGTGCCAATGGTTTTGAAGTTGCTCCTCCTTGAGAATGTCCTGCTGTGTGATCTCCTTGTTTTCCAGAGCGAGCTGGTGGTTTTCTAGCTGCCTTTGAGCTTCTAGGTGCAGGGTTATAGGGTCGACTTGTTTTTTTTCCCATCCTTTTAGCTCAGCCTTGAGACGCCTCAACTTTTCTTCCCAGACATAAAACACAGATCCTTTACTTTTGCTGGTCCAAACCTTGGAGACTTTGCTTCGGAAGTCCTTGTCCTGTATCCATGCAGGGTTAAATCTGAAGGGAATGGGCCCTTGGCCTTGCTCTTTCTTAATCTCCAGGCTAATTGGCTTATGATCAGAGGTACTGTGAGGGAGGATTTCTGAGGAGGTTGTGAGTCCTAATGTCAGAAATGAACTTTGTACTAGAAATCTATCCAAGCGGGCTGCTATGTGTCCTGGGCCTACCCTTTTGTTGGTCCAGGTGTAGCGCCCTCTTAAGGGTTTAATGTCCATTAAATCCCATGCTGAGATCAGTTCCTCCACCCACTCTCTGGCTGGGTCCCTTACAATGGACCCCCCCCATTTTTCTTCTGTTGCTAGGGTTACATTTAAATCACCCCCTAGGATTATATTTTCCAGCTCATTCTCTATTAGGTAGTCTTGAATAGATTGCCAGCAAATTCTTTTCTCATCAATATGCTGAGGGACATAAATATTAAAGAGACTTACCGTTTGTCCGGATTCCTTGTGGAGCAGTTGAGTGAATATCCAGTGCATGCAAAGGTCGGAGCGGATTAGTTCTAATTTGGAGACGTTCCACATTGTGCAGAGCCCTCCTGAAGCACCCCTAGCGTTGTCAGCTATGCCCTGGCTGCTTCTCCATACGTTTTTTAAGACTTTTAATGAGTCTTGTTGACTCATTTTGGTTTCCTGGATGAGTAGGATGTCCGTTCTTGTTGTTTTGATTAAATCTCTGAGAGCGTCTTCCTTCTTCCTGCTGCCGAGACCCCTACAATTCCAGGATGTGAATTTCATCGATTACTTTGTGGGGGAGAGAGGCCTCCTTGGGAGGCCTTTGCCTGCTTCCTTGTTTTCCTTACATCGATTATTTGCTTGAGAGTTGGCTGAGCTCCTTTAAGAATGTTCTTGTACATTTCCTTTTCCCTTTCCACCTTTTTGGATTTCCTCCCTTTGCCAGGTCGTTTTGGAGTGTCCCAAGCTTCACTTGTCCCCTCTGTGTCACTCCCTGACGAGATATCTCTCTCTTCGTTGCCTTGATCCACTCCATTCCTTGGGGGAGGGATTTCTCCTTCCTCGGTGCCTTGAATCCCCCCATTCTCCGCTCCTTCTGTTTCTTTTGAGGTTCCTTCGACTTCCTGGTTTTGGGCGCCTCTTCCTATTTCACCATGGCCGGTGTTGCTTGAGGGCACTGCTTCCCCTTCATTTCCCAACTCTTTGAAACTGTTTGTCATGCCCTGGATCCCTAGATTGCTTTGGGCTGGCATTGGGTTGTCTCTTCGTGGGCCGGTGTGTTTCGCTTTTCCTTTCCGGGGTTGCTGCCAACCCTCCTCCCTTTCTTTCTCTTGCATGGCCTTGGGGTAGTTCCTCTAGAAGTGACTGTACTCGTGACATTCTCTACATTTAAATGGTAGTTGTTCATAGTCCAGTTTTTGCAGGTGGTGCCATTCCCCCACCTTCAGCTTTACTGCTTCTGCCAACCCTACTTCCAAGTCAACTTCAACGCAGATTCTGGCACAAGAGTATTGGTCTTTTGGGTCGGCTTTGTCAATGTAATGGCCTAGCCCGTTCTCGATCGCTTGCAACGAAGAGGAGTTCCAGCAGTGGATTGGGAGGTTTGGGAGTCTGACCCAGACCGAGACGTCTTTTGGTACTTCCGAGGCTGGATCGAAGTTTGGAGTCCAGCGATTCAGATAAAGTCCCTGTGCACCCATGAAGTATGGCCCGTTCTTGAATATTAAGTCTCGATCCTCCTGGGAAATGAACTCGAAGATGAAATAGCCCCTTCCAACGGCGTAGCAGGTCACACTATTCTTTATTAGCGGCCTCCAGTTTCTTTGAATCCAGTTGTCTGTTGTCCTAGTTGAGGGCCAAAGCCCCATGAACTGACCTACTAGTCCTCGCTCTGATAAGGAGATTGCTACTTTCATTGGTTGTTCCAGGGGGAGAATGATTTCTGGTATGTCCTCCAGTCTTCTTACAAAGATCGATGGTTCTCCTTGGGTCGCCTTCTTCGTGCAAGCCGTGACCAGTTTGCTGAAGGACGCAGAGGGGGAAGGAGGGGGCGGTGGCTCCCCTTCATCCTGACTCGACATGGTAGCGACCGAGCCCTATCAGCGCAAACCCTAACCAGTTTTCCTCCGTGCATTTTCTTAACTCCTCTCAGCCAAACAAATTGTTTAACATCCCTTGTTACAAAGGGAAAAAGTCATATTTCTTTGCTATGAGTTCTCTTTTATAAGATAAGAGAAAGACTCTTGAGTTCCCCTCACTGTTCATTTCCTTTCTCCCCCTAATTTATTTTCTTTTACATTTCAAAAAAATGGATGTGGGAGTTACAAATGGAATATGAAGAGACTCCTTGGTGGTTACTTTTGTCCTTTGGTAGTTTACAAATGATATTTGTTGAAAAATAATCATTGGTTCTGCCCATTGGCATTATCTTCTATTTCTCGGAAGTTTTTTGGGTGTTTTTGGCTTTGAATTGTAGAATTTGATAATTGTGTCCTTCTCTCCTCCGTATTTACTTTACATTGAGCTATTTTTGGCTTGATTTCGTTGCTTGTAGCTCAAAATATGATGATTTGAAGTCATCATACCCAGCTTTTCATTCGAATTAGGTTCCTCTTGTGTTTTGTGGTTTCAGAATTTTTTTACCTTCAATATGCTAATAATTCCTATCCCATATGTTTCTTCATTCTTCTATCTTTCTATCGGGTCCTCATGTGCCTGATTCCATTACTCGTAGCTCCAGATATGGCTTCCTAAAGTTGGTATGGCCAATTTCCCCCCAAATTCGTGGGTGTTTGTTTTCTTAATTTTATATCATCTTCTATCAACTTTCTGGCCTCGATACCTACACCAATATTTTCCTCTATCTGATGCCTTTCAAACGAGGTATTGCGGGTCTCATTCCAATACCTATAGAAAAATTTATGGTCGTTTGAGAATTGTCGCTTAGCAGCCATTGATTTAGCTTGTGGGTGAATCTGAACCATTGATCTTCTTCCTGAAAAGACATCCCTTAAAAGCTTAGTTGTTTAAAATGTTGAGCCTTTATAGATAGTGTGAATAGAACTTGGGCAAGCATGGGACTTGGGGCTTGTAGAACGATTTTTTCAAATTTTCCCTTCTTTTTTTTAAAAAATCAAGAAAATAATAAAAAAATGAAAATATAATACAAAAAATGAAAAATAGAAAAAATATTGTTTGCAGAGTTAAAAATGAAATTTATCCTTAATCAATTAAAAATGATATTTACAAAAATTATCCTACCCCTAACTAGATTCAAACTTCTGACCTTCAAGGATGAAACACATGTTTTTAACCATTAGGCCACATCATGTTTCTTATTCATATTATTTGCGTGAAATTATACATCCATAAAAAACTAAAAATGAGATTAAATAAGCAATAAAATAAAATAAATAAATAAACAATAAAATAAATTAGCAAATAATAAAAAATATTGAATAAAATAAAATAAAAAGTGAAAAAATTAAAATAATATACCCCCATGGAAATGGGTTGTTGGTCGGGATTGGGATTTGGGGTTCACTCCGACGAATTCGAAGTGGGGAGAGTGAAGTATAAGGGTGAACTCCTACTCTCAGAGTCCGATGGGGGATAATATTTTCTTATTATAATTTTTCTTTTTAATTTAATTTAGTTTTTATTTTTATTTTTTTTATTATTTTTTAAAAATTAAATTATGCATGCCCTTCTCCAAACTTTATTTAAATGATTTTTGAAATAAATTAAAAGATGTGTGATTTCGATATCATGGTTGTTGATGGAGAGGTGAAGGATAATATACATTATGGTTGGATTTAACATCGTTACACATATTTACATATGTATACTTATGCGATTTTCCAATTTATACATTAATTTAACATATTATAATATAATACATTTATAATATAAAAGAATAATTATATTATATCATATTCACCTTTCAAAACTTTTATGAGGGGATTTTCAAATATAAGTCTAAGTAATTTTTAGAACTCCCTACAGGGAATTTTTATAAGTTTAAGTATTTTCTAAGTATAATATAGGGAATTCCTATTTTTTAGAAAATCCCTATATTATAGGGAGACCTAGAAAATAGGGCCTGGAAAGAGATGGATAAAAGGAAAAAGGGAAAAAGAAAATTACAAATATATATAGAGAGAGAAAAATTTGAATTAAAATGACTAAATAAATCAATAAGTAAAAATAAAATTAATTAAAATAAAATATGATTATATACATGAATTAAAAATAAAAATAAAAATAAAATAAATAGATAAAAATATTTACAAAATAAAACATACAATACAAATAAATAAATGAAATTAAAAGTAAAAATAAAAATAAAGAAAATAAATATACATAATTGGAATCGAATATTTACAAAAATATTGACAAATTAAAGAAAAATATAGTAAAATGATACAATATGAATACAAAATAGGGGAAAACTAGATATGTATAGGCAAGTTGAATCCCCATGTCTCCTAGATTCCACAATTTAGGCTTACCTAGGATGTCAATGAGGTAGCTAGTGTGTCCTGAAGGGTACGTGGGACTAGAGAGGGCCCCACTTGAGCGAGGAGTAAGGATGGATGGATTACCAATGATGAGGGATTGTCATCGAGGAGGAGGTACTAGAATGAAAGGGGTCGCCTATGACAAGGAGTGTTGACAACAGGGGATCACCGACAACAAGGAAGAGAGGAAGAATCACTGGTGATGATGGATCACCAACGATGAGGGGGGATGAATTTCAAACTGAGGATGGGTGCACATATCATGCGAGTGACAAGTCGTGGTAGTTCCATGTGTCTGAGGATGCCAACATGGCAACTGAGCGAGGCTAGGGTTGGTTAATTGTCGGCTGACTATGAGTTACTGAGGGGACAGGGACCTGTTAAGGAGTCCTAAATCCCTTTCACTCAATAGTAGGGACCAAACCCGCCATAGAGGCCCTATTAGACTCTGCAATGTTTAATGATGGAATGGTTCTCCATATCTTGCGATCCAGCTAATTAATCAATGGGCTTTACGTAGGGTTTGACAGGATGTCTTCTTGTGAAAGATCCTCCTTCAGTTCAAACATTCTTTTTTTGTATTTTATCTTATAAGTGGGACCGATACAAGATAAATGATGGTATAAACCAGCTGGGTAACAAAGGGGAAAAGAATTAACTATTGAAGAAGGTTGAGCTCGGGATAACCCTCATACTCAAGAATGTAGACGATGATTCTTACACCTACAAAAAGCCTAGTACTAATACATTAACCTATTGGTGTTCCAACTATTGACTGAAATACAATGATCAAAAGAGAACATACATGCAATAAATGATGGCAAGAAAAATAGTTTCCTTAACTCTAATCATTAATCACATATTAACACAACGATTTACTCTTCATAATTAGAGACAAGAACTATACAAAATATTTAATTAGATAACTTATCAACATATTCAGAGCCTCTTACTCATTACAACATCCATTCATGAGATAAAATCAGAAACAATTCTTCTTCAGATCCAATCACACACTCTTTTGATGAAAAAATAGAAAACTTTTGTCTCTGGTCCTAAACATGACTTCTCAATTAAGGTAGCTCCGAAATAGTTCTTTACAATCCAAAAATGAGGGTCTCTCCAAAAACCATCGACCCTTGCTAATAGGTCGATCCTCATATTTATAACATATTATTAACTAAAAATAACTATCGAAAGTGCAAGCTTAGTAAAACAAAACATCGCCACATGGCGCTTTCATCACTCAGTCTTCTAAGATTCATCAAATGGTTTCACTTGAGTGGATGACTCTTCTCGTACTCCAACCATTTGACAAAGAGATCCTCGCATGTGTTGGTAGATGATAATCTATGTTGGTCCATGTTGGCCCTTGGTTATGGAAGAAAACAAAGATCAAGGAAGAAAAGGAAAAATGAGAACTTCGCAGAAGACACAATGACTTTTACTGGGTCGAAGTCAGAAAAAGAGTAGAAAATACAGAGAGAAGTCTAAGGAAGAAAGCCATTGGAAGAGGAGATTGAGGATGACAAGTCAGCAAGGAAGAAGGACTGTGTACAACTCAACAAGCGGAAAAAACCACCGTTAGATGCTTTGGAGCACCGTGTGAGAAGGAAGGAAAGACAGGCTGGAGAAGCCCTGAAAACGCGGGTCAAGTTGACCTAGGGTTTTACACACCTAGAGTTTTGGTATCTATGGTTTTGACACTTAGGCTTCAACCTAAGGATGTCGGTGAGCTATTGTAAAATATAAATAAAGGTTGAGAGGACTTGGGTTGGGTTGGTAAGATAATTTTGGGGATTGTGATTGTTATTGTTATTGAGTAAGAAGTACTGTGAGAAAGAGAAGTGCTAAGAGTGAGAGCCTTCTGGTATTGTAAGATCTTTAGCTGGGTGTGAAGGTCAAGTCCTATAGTTGGGTGCGCAGGAAGGGAGTAGATCGAGAGAAGAAGAGAGAAGATTTGTTGCTAGGAGCGCAGATCAGAACTGTATGCTTCATCTCAATATATTATAAAGCACAGTTATGTGGATGTAGCCTTAGAGAGAGGGTGAACCACGCATATCTTGTTTTGAGTATGATTGTTGCTCTGTTTTTTGTCATTGACATACTATTATTGCATTGTTGTGTTAGATCAGATATATAGTTGTGTGAAGTAGATATAAGTTGATAAGTTATATATGCATGTTGTATTATTCTAGTATTAGATCCACCTGACATTTCCCTTGGTTGTAGACATCTTTGTCCTACAACTCCCCCATAGCTTCTTTGGGTGAGACTGCATTTTCTTCGCAGGTGTGGCCGAAAGAGCTAGTAGTTAGGGCTTGTTGATGCGCTCTTAGAGTTGAACCCTGTGTCTACCCTTGTGCCAACAAATGGTTCCCTTGTCGAGACCAGAATATTCTTGAGGGAATGTCAAGGTGGTTTCCATCAAAGATAGAGATTCAAAAGTGGATAGAGGATCGGGAAAAGGACTTTGCTGAAGCCCAGAACAAGAACCCTAATCTTAGTACATAGGATTGGTTGGAGAGACATATTTTTACTGATATACATGAGATATTATTTGGAGGAATCCATCAAGAGCTATATGAGTGGTTAGCCAGGTTGGAAGATACCCAGTTTGAGGTTATATCTAGACCTCCTATAGTTTGGACGTCGACGCTGATCAAGAACATCAAGAGAGTTGACAATGCCGTGTCAAGAGCAGTAGATCACTGGTTTGATAGAACCATTGGAGGGTACATCACCAAGTTTGTTGTTGATAGAGTAGAGTCATATAGCCAAGATGAGATATATTTCTTCAAGGGACCCAGAGAATTTTTTTACATCTTCTGAAGTTGAGAATCAAGATGTTATTGCAGGAGAAGAACATCTTGAAGATATAGTAGATTGATCGGACTTAAAAAGGCTAATGTTTAGGAATTCAGACAACGACAGTGACATAGAGGCTGGACATACGCGTAGTGGGAGAGTGTTCAGATAAGTTCATCTTGCGAGCCTGTTCAAGCAGAACTATAGAGACGAGGGTTTCTACAGTGGAGAAGAGGTAGATCTGACGAACAAAGAGCATTCAGAACCCACTAGGGAAGAGGACGAGGAAGCTGAAGAACTTTTCCAGCAAAATCCAGAAACCTCAAGAACTGTGCAGACTATTGAAGTAAGTACTATTAATACTCCCGTTGGTTCAACAACATTAAGAAATCAGAGTAATCAGATTTACCAGACCATTCAGAGTACTATTACTAGTAGTCCACCACATACTCAGATAGGAAACCTAGGAAGATCTATGGAAGATGAGATGAGACTCCCTATCTTTAGGGGAGATGGATTTGAAGATCCTGATCAACACTGATTTCTGTGTGAAGACATATGGAATATTAAAAATGCCATCGATGAAACTATTAAAAGAACCCAGTTTAGTACTACCCTTCGAGATTGCGCACTAAGCTGGTACATGTATATTGTCCAAGGACTTGTACAACCTAAGCCATTGAATGAGATCAAGAATGCATTGATTGTAGAGTTCAAGAAACCCAAGTCAGAGTCACAATGTATCACAGAGATGAAAGAGATCAAGTAGAAGATAGCCGAACCTGTTTGGGAATTTGACCAGAGATTCAAGACCTTAACAGGCCGATTGACTTTTCAGATCCTAGGTCAGTAGAACAAAGAGTGGTTCATTGTTGCCCTCTTACCACACATTAGAGTTCCTTTGATGAAATAGAATATTATTTCGGAGGCTGAGGCATTGGAGATCACCATGAAGTTAGAATCAACCCCTATGGGAAAATCCATCTCAGGTATGAGTCAGATCTTGAGTCAGCTAACTAGTTTGTCTCTGCAGGTCGAAGATATGAAGAAAGAAAAGGGAAAAGATAAAAGAGAGGACATTTGGTGTGTCAGATGAAAGTCAAAAGGCCATGACAAGGAGAACTACCCCCTGTTTCATGAATACTTGGCCTCGGGAGCTCCGAGCTCTTTGAAGAAAGACACCTTACCTTGGTGTGAAGTATGTCGAAATAGACATCACCCTGGTGAGTGCTATTACATGAAAAAATATGTTTAGACACCAACAAATTTTTATTGCACCTTCTGTAAATCCATGGGGAACGATGATAGGGATTTTATGGATTACAATATCATGCATGAAAGGTCAAGAGACGTATACAAAATTCAAAGCAAAGTACAACAAGAAGGAAACACTACGCAATATAACTCCCCTAGGAGAGGAAATTTCAATCCTCGCAGTGGCTTTAGAGGATGAGGAAGAGGAGGAGGTATGGGTCGAGGCTGAGGAAAAATCATCTATTATAACTATGCACAACCAGGACACCTCACAAGGGACTATCAGAACCCTTGCACTACTTGCATCTAGTGCATATCGTTTGAACATGTTATAGAAGATTGTCCTGTGTTGCTGGATAAGCTTCATGAAATATGAGGACCTCAGTAGAACCCGCAAGTGCAACTGATATATGCCGAAACTCGTGGAGAATACCCTAGAGATGTTGTTATTACTAGAGTAGGCGTTGTTATAGGAGATGACAGAATGACCCAAGGGAAGACTACAAAAGATTCAAGAATCAGGAAAGCTACAGAGAAGACCCAAACCTTTGATGCAAAGAAGGAAAGACAAATATTTAAGGAGGCAAGAAAAGAGTTCAAATAAGACCAAGGTTCTTCATCAAAGACATGACCAAAAGTAAGAGAATATGGAATGTCTCAAGCATTTGATTAGTCTTATGCACCACAAGAAGGAAAAGAGGTAAGCAAGCTCATGGAATTTTTATATACTTGCATTAAGTTGATTCAGGATGAAAGTGTTGTACACGAGTTACAAAATTTAATCAGACAATATGAACTAGTAAATATAGACCCCTTACTGAATAGGGAAGTACATCAAATTGCTAAGAAGAGAAGGAAAAATAAGGAGTTACACTTAAATGCTCAAATATGAGATTATTCTATAGACTATGTGGTCCTCTACTTAGGGTCAGAGGTCAATGTCATAAGCAAACTTGGGCACTGGTGGGAAAACCTAAGATGATATATTCCCCTATCAGGCTTAGGATGGCTAATCAATAGGTTGTAAGCCCCTTTGGAAGATCGGAACATGTACCTATGGACATCGACGGAGTAACAAAATTTGCAAATTTTGAGGTAATTGATATAGTTGATGACAACTGCCCTTACCCTGCACTGTTAGGAATTGATTGTGCTTTCAATAATTCCATTATGATTGATTTTAAAAAAAGACGAATGACATTTGAAAGAGATGGCCTTAGGGTCATTGTGCCTTTAGATCCAGATGAAGGTCAACGATACACATAACCCATCAAAGAGGAAGACCACACATATGAACTGGAAATCATATACAAATTAACAACCAAACAATAGGATTACATTAATCCTAGGGCCGATGGAAACCTAAGCTGGCGAAGTGACAGTGCATGCTCATCAGACTCAGAAGAAAAACTGGAGAATTGACAGAATAAAATGTATGAAGTATCTACAAGAATATGTGCTAGATTAACCAGAGAAGTTCACTGGATCGACACAATAGTAAGTAACTTACCCACCTTTTATGGTCTGAACCCTTTAGAAACCTTCTTGTCGGACTTTGAAGAAAGTGTACCAATGCAACAAATATTGTTGCCAATGGATGAGGCCCTAAAAGAAACCCTAGCAAGATGGTGGGGTACACACAAAAGAAATATTACAGACTAGATACAATGTTGTACCTTGATGACAACATGGTTCTCAACACAAATAGAAGGCTGCAAAGTTCGGTACACAAGTCGAAGTTGCACGAAGGACCATGTGTGAAGCTGTGAGGAAGCCTGGAGAAATGTTCCTCAAGAACAGTGGGTACACAAATTCATTAACACAATGGACATGACACCTATCAACTGGTACCTTCAAGCAGAGCTGCGCCTCATCACTACAAATTGGGAAGGTATGACTCAGAATTTTGTAACAAACTTCTTATTTGAAAGTCAATATCCTTCAGTAGATCAAGCATTATAGATTGTTAGACAAAAAGTATTCAAGGAGGCATCTAGCCTTCCTTTGGAACAAGAAGAGGATGAATGGACTGTGCCTCTCTAGAAACTACAAGGCTGTTACAACATCAATGTTGATGAAGACGATGATCCGAGGAAGGTGAACATCGCAGAAATAGAAGGAAAAAGAGATGTGGAAGGACCAAGATTTGAGATACCATTCATTGGTAGGCCAATCAAGATTAAGAAGGTCAATATTGGAACAAAGTAGACACATAAACTTACAAATGTTGGAGATTATTGGGATGTTGCTATCATTGACAAGATCAAATAACTACTGCACGAGTATGAGGACTTGTTTCCAGCCAAGTTCAATGATATGAAGGGCATCAAAGGGCCTATGGGAGAGATGAGGATCCCTTTGAAACAAAATGCAAAACCAGTCAAACAGAGACCCTACAGATTAAACCCTAAATATAAGGAGAAAGTGAAGATTGAGCTCGAAAAAATGTTGGAAGCAGGGATTACAGAACCTGTCGATAAATTGGAGTGGATCAGCCCTATGGTGGTACAGGACAAAAAGACAGGAGATATCAGGATCTATGTAGATCTCAGGAAGTTGAATGATTCTTTTTTTCATGACCCCTTCCCTTCGCCATTCACTGACGAAGTGCTAGATAATGTGGGAAGCCAGGAAGTATATTCTTTTACAGATAGATTTTCAGGATACCATTAGATCCGGATTGCCAAGGAAGATCACCACAATACCACCTTTGCAACAGAATGGGGGTCCGACCAGTATAGAGTGATGCCATTTGGATTGAAGAATTCCCCAACCATCTTTTCCAGGGTGGTGGTCGAAGAATTCAAGGAGTTTTTGCATAAATTTTTAGAAGCATATTTTGATGATTGGATTGTATTTAGTTTATTAAAGAATCATATTGAATGTCTAAGGCTAATGTTGGACAAATGTAGGCAGTGTCGAATTGCCTTGAACTTGAAGAAGTGTATCTTCTTCCCACCATTTGGAGTGTTGTTAGGACATATTGTATGCAAGTAGGGATTGTTGGTCAATCCATCTAAAATTGCCATTATAGTTCCCCTCCTACTTCAGTCAAATAGTTGTGCACTGCACTGGGACATACTGGGTATTATAGGAAGTTCATTATAGGATATGCCCATATTACAACACCCATGGAGAAGCTTTTGAATAAAGATTGTCAGTTCAGTTGGATAGAAGAATGCCAGTAGAGCTTCGACACACTGAAAAATAAAATGGTTACTGCACCCATTCTAGTCTTCCCATATTGGAGAAAGGAATTTCACGTACATTTTGATGCATCTTCCATTGCATTAGGAGTTGTGTTAGCACAAATGGGGGAAGGAAATATTGACCATCCATTAGCTTTTTCTAGCAGGAAACTATCAACTGCAGAGGTCAACTACACCACCACTGAGAGAGAAGGGTTAGCCATGGTGTATGCGCTACAGAAATTCCTCCACTACTTGTTGGGAGGACACTTTAAAATGTTTACTGATCACTCCATGCTAAAATACCTATTCAACAAGCCAGTTTTTGGGGGAAGAATATGTAGATGGCTTGTGCTATTTCAGGAATATGACTCTGAGATCATAGTAAATCCAAGAAGAATGAACAAAGGTATGGACCACTTTTCGAGGTTGGCACATGGAGAGGAGCCCACTATTTTGGAGGACACATTGCCAAATGCACAACTGCTATCCATTAGAAAGATTGATGACCACTTTGCAGAAATAGTATAGTTCCTATCAACAGGAATGGCACCTAGTGAGTATGTAATCCCTCAAAAGAAACAACTAGTAGTGCGCATTGCAGAATTTTCACTTATAACTAGACAACTATACAATATGGGACCTGATGAGATACTAAGAAGATGTGTTATGGAGGTAGAGCGACCATTGATCCTTGCAGAATCTCATGAGGGCATCGCAGGAGGACACTACGTAAGGAAAGAAACTGCGTAGAATGTTCTGAGAGCTGGCCTACCTTACACAAAGATGCTAAAGACTATTACAAGGCTTGTGATGTATGCCAAAGAGTTGGAAAACCGTCCAGAAGAGATGAAATTCCATTAGCACCACAAATGACCCTACATGAATTTGAGAAATGGGTCATTGACTTCGTGGGACCCAAAAACCCACCAGGAAAGCACACATGAGAAAGGTACATCATCATTGCGACAAAATACTTGACCAGATGGGCCGAAGCAAGAGCAGTCAAGGACTGTAGTGCAACTACAACTACACACTTCATATTTGATGACATAATAACCAGGTTTGGATGCCTGAAGATCCTTATGAGTGATAAAGGAACACATTTCATAAATAAGACTGTTGAATCCTTAACTGAGGAATTTGCAGTCCACCATCAGAAGAGCACACCTTACCATCCAAAATCAAATGGGAAAGTGGAAGCATTCAACAAGATATTGGAAACAACGCCGACGAAGATTTGCAGTGTGAACAGGGATGACTGGGATTTAAGAGTACCAACAGTACTTTGGGCTTATAGAACCACTTGCAAGAAATTAACAATGTAGACCCCCTTCAAGTTGGTTTATGGTCTCGAAGCTGTTGTTCCAATGGAATACCTGGTGCCAAGATTAAGAATTGTTGTCTTTACATATATGGATGATGTTGGTGCTGTTCAAGAGAGACTCGCGCAGTTGGTCAAACTCGAAGAAGATAGATTTATTGCAAGATTCCATCAGCAAGTACATAAGGAAAGAGAGAAGGCCTATCATGATAGACACATCAAGAAGAAGGCATTCAAGCAAGGTGATCTAGTACTAGTATATGACAGTAAGTTCATGAAGCATCCTGGGAAGTTTAGAACGCATTGGCTTGGGCCATAAGAGATCACCTATGTTACAGAAGGAGGAGTTGCACAATTGAAAACTTTGAACAGAGAATGGAAGGAAGGATTAGTGAATGGGAGTCGACTAAAGTTGTACTATGAAAACCAACTACCTCGCATTTCTAAGTGAAAACATGAAGAAAAGGGTCTAGGTACTAGGTGCAGTTGAAACTGGGTACCAGACACAGAAAAAAATAGTCTGCACAGGGAAGGAGAGGAGGCATAAAGAAGAAAGCAAAGGTTGCACTGCACAGTCTCAAGTTGAATTAAAACAAAAGAATCAGATCTGAAGTGCCTCAGAATGAGTCATAGGTGAGTGTTGGGGGCCTATTGGCCCTTGGTTATAGAAGAAAGCAAAGATCAAGGAATAAAAGGAAAAACAATAACTTTGAAGAAGACACAGTGACTATTACTGGGTCAAAGTGAGAAAAATAACAGAAAAGACGGAACGATGTCTGATAAAGAAATTCATTGGATGAGGAGATTGAGGATGATAGGTTAGCAAGGAATAAGGACTGTGGGAAACTCAGCAAGTGGAAAAAACCATCGTTAGATGCTTTGAAGCACCGCGCGAGAAGGAAGGAAAGATAGGCTGGAGAAGCCCCTAAAATGCAGGTCAAGTTGACGTAGGGTTTTAGACACCTAGATTTTTTGTATCTAGGGTTTTGACACTTAGGATTCAGCCTAAGGATGTTGGTGAGCTATTGTAAAATATAAATAAAGGTCAAGAGGACCTGGGTTGGATTGGTAAGATAATTGTGGGGATTATGATTGTTAGTGTTATTGAGTAATAAGTACTATGAGAGAGAGAAGTGATAAGAGTGAGAGCCTTCTGGTATTGTAAGATATTTAGCTGGGTGAAAAGGTCAAGTCCTGCAGCTGGGTGTGCATGAAGGGAGGAGATTGAAATAACAAGAGAGATGATTTTCTGCTAAGAGTGCAGATCAAAACTGTATTCTTCATCTTAATATATTATGAAGCACAGTTCTGTGGACATAGCTCTAGAGAGAGGGTGAACCACATATATCTTGTGTCGAGTATGATTGTTGCTCTGTTCTTTGTCATTGACATACTATTATTGCATTGTTGTGTTATATAAGATATATAGTTGTGTGAAGTAGATCTAAGTTGATTAGTTATATATGCATGCTGTATTGTTCTAGTATTAGATCCACCTGACATTTCCCTTGATTGTATACATCTCTGTCCTGCAACCCCCCCATAGATGCTTCGGGTGAGACTACATTTTCTTCGTAGGTGTAGCTGAAAGTGCCAATATTTAGGGCTTGTTGGTGCGCTCTTAGAGATGAACCCTGGGTTTGCCCCTGTGCCAACAAATGGTTCTGTTTCCGGGACTAGAATCTTCTTGAGGGAATGTCAAGGTGGTTTCCATCAAAGACAAAGATTCAAAAATGGATAGAGGATTAGGAAAAGGACTTTGCTAAAGCCCGGAACAAGAACCCTAATCTTAGTACATAGGATTGGTTGGAGAGACATATTTTTACTGATATACATGAGATATTCTTTGGAGGAATCCATCAGGAGCGATATGAGTGGTTAGCCAGGTTGGTAGATACCGAGTTTGAGGTCAGATCTAGACTTCCTGTAGTTTGGATGTCGACGCTGACCAAGAAGTTCAAGAGAGTTGACAACGCTGTGTCAAGAGCAGTAGATCACTGGTTTGATAGCACCATTGGAGGGTACGTCACCGAGTAGAGTCATGTAGCCAAGATGAGAGATATTTCTTCAAGGGACCCAGAGGAAAATGTTTACATCTTCTAAAGTTGAGAATCAAGATGCTATTTCATGAGAAGAACATCTTGAAGATACAGTAGATTGATCGGACTTAAAAGGGTAATATTCAGGAATTCAGACAATGACAGTGACACAGAGGCTGGACATATGCGTAGTGGGAGAGTGTTCAGAGAAGTTCATCTTATGAACCTATTCAATAAGAACTACAAAGTCGAGGATTTCTACAGTGGAGAAGAGGCAGATTTGATGGATGAAGAGCATTCAGAACCTGCTAGGGCAGAGGAAGAGAAAGCTGAAGAACTTCGTCGAGAAAATACAAAAACCTTAGGAACTATGTAGACTATTGAAGTAAGTACTATTAATACTCCCATTGGTTCAACAACATTAAGAAATCAGAGTAATCAGAGTTACTAGACCGTTCAGAGTACTATTACTAGTAGTCCACCACATACTCAGATAGGAGACCTAGGAAGATCTATGGAAGATGAGTTGAGACTCCCTATATTTAGGGGAGATGGATCTGAAGATCCTGATCAACACTATTTTCTGTTTGAAGCCATATGTAATATTAAAAAAGTCACCGATGAAGCTATTGAAAGAACCCAGTTTAGTACTACCCTTCGAGATCACGCACTAAGATGGTACATGAAGCTTGTCCAAGGACTTGCACAACCTAAGCCACTAATTGAGATCAATAATGTGTTGATTGCAGAGTTCAAGAAACCCATGGCAAAGTCATAATGTATTACAGAGCTGAAAGAGATCAAGCAGAAGATAGTCGAACCTGTCTGGGAATTCGACCAGAGATACAAGACCTTAACATGCCGATTGACTTTTCAGATCCCAGATCAACATAACAAAGAGTGGTTCATTGCTGCCTTCTTACCACACATCAGAGTTCCTCTGATGCAACAGAAGATTACTTCACAGGCTGAGGCACTAAAGATCACCATGAAGTTAGAATCAACCCCTATGGGAGAATCCATCTTAGGTATGAGTCAGATCTTGAGTCGGCTAACTAGTTTGTCTCTGCAGGTCGAAGATATGAAGAAAGACAAGGGAAAAGATAAAAGAGAAGACATTTGGTGTGTCAAATGCAAGTTAGAAGGCCATGACAAGGAGCACTGCCCCCTATTTCATGAATACTTGGCCTCGGGAGCTCCAACCCCTTTGAAGCAAGTCACCTTACCTTGGTGTGAAGTATGTCGAAATAGACATCGCCCTAGTGAGTGCTATTACATGAAAAAATATGTTTAGACACCAAAAAATTTGTATTTCACGTTCTTTAAATCTATGGCATGATGATAGGGATTGTATGGCTTACAATCTCATGCATGAAAGGTCAAGAGATGTATACAAAATTCAAGGTGAAGTATAGGAAGAAGGAAACACTACGCAATATAACTCCCCTGGGAGAGGAAATTCCAATCCTTGCGGTGGATTCAAAGGACGAGGAAGAGGAGGAGGTATGGTTTGAGGTTGAGGACAAATCATTAGTTATAACTGTGCACAACCAAGACACCATGCAAGGGACTGTCAAACCCTTGCACTACTTCCAGCTACTGCAGCTCATTTGAACATGTTATAGAAGATTGTCCTATGTTGTTGGCTAAGATTCAGGAAAGACGAGAACCTCAAGAGAACCCACAAGTGGAAATGATATATGTTGAACCTCATGGAGAAGACCCTAGATTCATTGTTATTACTAGAGTAGTTTTTGTTACAGTAGATGATAGAATGACCCAAGGGAAGACTACAGAAGATTCACAAATCAGGAAAGCTGCAGAGAAGACCCAAACCTTTGATGCAAAGAAGGAAAGACAAATATTTGAGGAGGAAAGAAAAGAGTTCAAAGAAGACCAAGGTTATTCATCAAAGACATGACCAAAAGTAAGAGAATATGGAATGTCTCAAGTATTTGATCAGTCATATTCACCACGAGAAGGAAAAGAGGTAAGCAAGCTCATGAAATTTTTATATACTTGCATTAAGTTGATTCAGGATGAAAGTGTTGTACAAGAGCTACAAAATTTAATAAGACAGTATGAACTAGGAAATATAGACCCCTTACTGAATAGGGAAGTACATCAAATCGTGAGAAGAAAAGGAAAAATAAGTAGTTACACTCAAATGCTCAAATATGAGAGTAAGCTATAGACTATGCGGTCCTCGACTTAGGGTCGGAGGTCAATGTCATGACGAAGCAATCTTGGGCACTGATGGGAAAACCTAATCTTATATATTCCCCTATCAGGCTTAGGATGGATAATCAATAGGTTGTAAGCCCTTTTGGAAGATCAAAACATGTCCCTGTGGACATCGATGGAGTAAGAACATTTGCAAATTTTGAGGTAATTGAGATAGTTGATGACAACTGCCCTTACCCTGTGTTGTTAGGAATTGATTGGGATTTCATCAATTCCATTGTGGTTGATTTAAAGAAAAGATGAATGGCATTTGAACAAGATGGCCTTAGGTTCATTGTGCCTTTAGATCCAGATGAAGGTCAGCGATACATAGAACCCACAAGAAGAGTTCCTCAAGAACAATGGGTACACAAATTCATTAACAAACTGAACACAACACCTATCAACTAGTACCTTCAAGCAGAGATGGGCCTCATCACTGCAAATTGGGAAGGTATGACTCAGAATTTTGTAAAAAAATTCTTGTTTGAAATTCAATATCCTTCAGTAGATCAAGTATTACAGATTGTTAGACAAAAAGTATTAAAGGAGGAATCTAGCCTTCCTTTGGAACAAGAAGAGGATGAATAGACTGCACCTTTCCAGAAACTACAAGGCTATTACAACATCAATGCTGATGAAGACAATGATCCGAGGAAGGTGAACATCACAGAAATAGAAGGCCAGAGAGATGTGGAAGGACCAAGAGTTGAGATATCATTCATTGGTAAGCCAATCAAGATTAAGAAGGTCAATATTGGAACAGAACAGACAACGAAACTTGCAAATGTTGGAGATTATTGGGATTCTACTACCATTGACAAGATCAAATAACTACTACATGAGTATGAGGACTTGTTTCCATCCAAGTTCACTGATATGAAGGGAATCAAAGGGCCTATGGGAGAGATGAGGATCCCTTTGAAACCAGATGAAAAAACAATCAAACAGAGACCCTACAGATTAAAACCTAAATATAAGGAGAAAGTGAAGATTGAGCTCAACAAAATGCTGGAAGCGGGGATTATAGAACCTGTCGAAGAATCAGAGTGGATCATCCCTATGGTGGTATAGGACAAAAAGACAGGAGAGATCGGGATCTGTGTATATCTCATGAAGTTGAATGATGCCTCTTTGCATGACCCCTTCCCTACGCTATTCACTAATGAAGTGTTAGGTAATGTGGGAAGCTAGGAAGTATATTCTTTTACAAATGGATTTTCAAGATACCATCAAATCCAGATTTGCAGGGAATATCGCCAAAAGACCACCTTTGCAACAAAATGGGGGTCCTACTAGTATAGAGTGATTCCATTTGGATTTAAGAATGCCCCAACCATCTTTTCCAGGGTGGTGGTCGAAGCATTCAAGGAGTTTTTGCATAAATTTCTAGAAGCATATTTTCATGATTGGACTATATTTAGTTTATTAAAGAATCATCTTGAATGTCTTAGGATAATTTTGGACAAATGTAGGCAGTGTTGAATTTCCTTGAACCTGAAGAAGTGTATCTTCTTCCCACCATTTGGAGTGTTTTTAGGCCATATTGTATGCACGCAAGGATTGTTGGTCGATCCATCTAAAATTGCCATTATAGTTGATCTACCCCTTTCTGCTTCATTCAAATAGCTACACACTGCGCTAGGACATACTGGGTATGCGCTAGGACATACTGGGTATTATAGGAAGTTCATTAAGAGATATGCCTAGATTACAACACCCATGGAGAATCTTTTCAAGAAAGATTATTAGTTCAGTTGGACAGAAGAATGCCAACAGAGCTTCGACACACTGAAACAGAAAATGGTTACTGCGCCCATTCTAGTCTTCCTTGATTGGAGCCAGGAATTTCACGTACATGTCGATGAATCTTCCATTGCATTAGGAGTTGTGTTAGCAAAACTGGGGGAAGGAGATATTGACCATCCATTAGTGTTTGCTAGCAGGAAGCTATCAACTGCAGAGGTCAACTACACCACCATTGAGAGAGAAGGGTTAGCCATGGTGTATGCGCTGCAGAAATTCCACCACTACTTGTTGGGAGGACACTTTAAAATGTTTACTAATAAATTTGTGTTGAAATACCTATTTAACAAGCCAGTACTGGGGGGAAGAATATGTAGATGGCTTGTGCTATTTCAGAAATATGACTTTGAGATCATAGTAAAGCTGGGAAGAATGAACAAAGGTCTGGACCACTTGTCGAGGTTGGCACATGGAGAAGAGCCCACTAGTATGGAGGACACACTGCCAGATGCACAGTTGCTAGCCATTAGAAAGATTGATGACCACTTTCCAGAGATATTCCAGTTCCTATCAACAAGAATGACACCTAGTGAGTATGCAATCTATCAGAAGAAACAACTTGTAGTGCGCACTGCAAACTTTTCACTTATAGATGGAAAAATATACAAGATGGGACCTGATGAGATACTAAGAAGATGTTTTATGGAGGTAGAGAGACCATTGATCCTTGCAGAAGCTCATGAGGGCATCGCAGGAGGACACTACATAAGGAAAGAAACTGCACAAAAGGTTCTAAGAGATGGCCTTTGGTGGCCTACCTTACACAGAGATTCTAAAGACTATTACAAGGCTTGCGATGTATGCCAAAGAGTTGGAAAACCTTTTAGAAGAGATGAAATGTCGTTAGCACCACAACTCACCCTACAAGAATTTGAGAAATAGGCCATTGACTTCGTGGGACCTATAAACCCACCAGGAAAGTGCACATGAGCAAGGTACATCATCACTGTGACAAAATACTTGACTAGATGGGCTAAAGCAAGAGCAGTCGGACTGTAGTGCAACTACAGCTGTGTGCTTCATATTTTATGACATCATAACCAGGTTTGGATTCCCAAAGATCCTTATGAGTGATCAAGGAACACATTTCATAAATAAGACTGTTGAATCCTTGACTGAGGAATTTGTAGTCCACCATCATGAGAGCACACCTTACCATCCACAAGAAAATGGGATAGTGGAAGCATTCAACAAGATCTTGGAAACAACATTGATGAAGATTTGTAGTGTGAACAGGGATGATTGGGATTTAAGAGTACCAACAATACTTTGGGCTTATAGAACCACTTGCAAGAAATTAACAATGCAGACCCCCTTAAAGTTGGTTTATGGTCTCGAAGCTGTTGTTCCAATGGAATACTTGGTGCCAAGATTAATAATTGTTGTCTTTACAGATATGGATGATGATGGCACTGTTCAAGAGAGGCTCACGCAGTTGGTCAAACTTAAAGAAGATATATTTATTTCAGGATTCGATCAGCGAGTACATACGAAAAGGGAGAAGGCCTATCATGACAAACACATAAAAAAAAAGGCATTCAAGCAAGGTGATCTAGTACTGGTATATGACAGTAAGTTCATGAAGCATCCTGGGAAGTTTAGAACACATTAGCTTGGGCCATATGAGATCGTCTATGTTACAAAAGGAGGCGTTGCACAATTGAAAAATTTTAATGGAGAATGGAAGGAAGGATTAGTGAATGGGAATCGGTTGAAGTTGTACTATGACAACCAGTTGCCTCGTAGTTCTAAGTGAAAGCATGAAGAAAAGGGTCTAGGTACGAGGTGCAGTTGAAACTGGGTACGAGACATAGAAAAAAAATAGTCTACACAGGGAAATAGAGGAGGCATAAAGAAGAAAGCAAAGGATGCAATGCACAGTCTCAAGTTGAAGTAAAACAGAAGAATCAGATCTGAAGTGCCTCGGGATGAGTCATAGGTGAGTGTTGGGGGCTTGTTTTCCCTTGGTTATGGAAGCAAGCAAATATCAAGGAAGAAAAGGAAAAATGAGAACTTCGCAGAAGACACAGTGACTATTATTGGGTTGATGAAAGAAAAAGAGAAGAAAAGATGGAGAGAAGTCTGAGAAAGAAAGCCGTTGGACGAGGAGATCGAGAATGACATTTCAGCAAGGAAGAAGGACCGTGGACAACTCAGCAAGCAGAAAAATCCACCGTTATATTCTTCGGAGCACCGCACGAGAAGGAAGGAAAGACAGGATGGCATTAGATATGATCGTATTTGGAGCATTTAAGGAACTAATTAATAGATGATACAGCATTAGTTGCTACCTCATGCAACAATAAAAACAACCATTTAAAATCACCAATAGACCACATCACCACCCGCGCCTCCATCATCAACCCATGATGAATTTAAGTTCTAGAGATTCAATGGAAGATTTATTAAAAATTCACTCATAAGCCGAATTGAATGGCTGATGCGACACGATAAGATATTTCCTGTTTAAAATCTCTTCAATCGTTGTAAACGAAATCATTCTGTGTGTAAGAGAATTCTATAGCATCATAAGGAGAAAGATGAGCAACTCGAAGGCTGTATCGATCACGTGATTATCAAAATAACCAGGTTTTAAAAAGCTTCAGAGGTATGTATCTGAGTCTGTAGATTAGTTGGATGTAGTTTTTGTATGTGAGTTTCTTGGTTTTTATACAGCCCCTCAAATTCTGTTTAAGTTGCAGGAACGATGTCATTGATAAATACAACCACTAAATGATCCTGAAGAGCACCAAAGCTGAAAGAACCAGATACAGGCAAAGGTTCTTCTCCAAGAAATGTGAGGCAATTGAAGTACGTCCCTAGGACGGAGCCTATCATCAAGACAACAACAAATAAGGTTTTCATCTAGCCCCCACCCTTTGGTAATACAGAGGCAAGCATAGGGTCCAAGATGGTGCTCCCACATTGGGGGGATCTCGTTAGCAGGATTATCTAAGAAGAGTACCCATAATATGTCCCACACATTGATCCATATGTAAGGGCGCTCGACGAGCAGGCGTTCCCGATCATCTGACAGTCATATCTACATATGATGGCAAGCATAACCCCCATTTTTCCCTTCATAGAAGTTTTTAAGTGGCTCATCGACCACAGAGACATATAGAAGTGTTTAGTCAATGATGACAATGGATAAGAAGTTTACCAACCAGAGCACTGGTTGGTATGGGACAACTAACTTAAGGGAGCCATAAGTCTATTTGATGGCTCTTATCTGCCGATTTTATGGAGAGAAAGATTGCTCTAGGTTTTCAGAGGCATGGATTCCTTTGGAATACACAGTTACGATTTTGGGTGTAGCTTCAATTGGGGAGAAATAATCTCCAAGCAACTGAGCATCTGTGTGTAGAAGGCCTAAGGGCCGAAGGAAGGGGAAGCACCAACGTTTTACATGGCTTCATACTTGCTCAATGTGATGTGCGCCAGAAATGTCTTCGTTGGCATGAATCTGAGATGGCATGTTGCAGATCTCTCATTCCATGTCTACTTCAGAGTGGTATGGGAAAATAGGTATAAGAAATCATACTCCCTCATCTGTGATGAATTCATCACCCGAATTTATTTTATTATTTTTAAGAAGGAATGTCGAAGGCTATCAGTGGAAACCAAAAAGATGATATACAAGGTGGTCCATTGGTATTTGAATGAGTGCTCCACCTACATTAGGGTGTTCAGGGCCACCGGAGCACCACATCTCCTACCAGCTCATGTCCTAGACTGGCTTGTAGTAGGAGAAATATGTTATCAAACCATCTTGCAGGAGTATGGTTTTGGTATCAAACCATAGGGTATGAAAGCCTCAAGTGGTTCTTTTTCCTTCTTTGAATTCCTTTCTATGCCGAACCTGAGTGCATTTGGTGAAGTGTTTGGTTGTCGATTCTTTATTCAGGTGTTAAGGTATTTTTGGTCATGAGGTTTCATAAGTTCAAGAAAAACTGAATAGGTGATGAGAGTCATGAAAATAAGAAAAGACAAAACGTTTTCAAAAATGAAATCGAATCAGACAGTGCAGAAGATCAAGTGGTACCCCAAAAAAGTGAAAATTTGACAGAGGCTTTTTTAGGGTGTGTTGAATGCTCAACAAATGGAGACTTACTGGGAGAAATTAGAATCTCTGTTACTACCTCGGGCTCAGCTGTTGCAAAATATGGTTAAGAAATTAACTAGTTTTTTATTGGAGCCTCTTTTATCCTTGCATTTGAAATTCCCTAGTTGATGCATCCGGGCCTACCTGTGGGGTTTTCAACCTTTTTTCCACCTTCATTTCTTGTAACCCTGACTAACACCTCCTTTAAGAAGAGTCGATTAAATCAGTCACTGGCCCCAGGCCCTTTAGTTATCCTTAATCACTTTCTACAATGTTGCTTCACTGGCAACAAGCATCCATAGCCCTGATGGAGTCACCCCAACGTCACAAACCTTGCTGCACTGCCAACAAGCGTCCATAGCCCCAATAGAGTTATCTTCATTTCCTCTCCTACTGTGCACTCATTTGATATAGTTGATTTTATTTTTGCAAAATGCCCTGAGCGAGTGGGAGAGGAGGACGTTTGTTATTTTCAAAATGAGATGGTCCATATGGTTAAGGTGAATTTTTTCTATCTCTGTCTTTGAGGTACATGTAGTCATTTCCATCTTACCACCTTTCCTTTGAGGTTTTATCAGACCACCAGACAGAGAAATCATCATTTTTCCAAGTTTGTTCATCTGCAGGTTAGATAGAAAACCCTTTAAAACAATCGCGGGTCTCCCAACACTTCTTGTGTTGTATGTAAGCGATGAGTTAGGAACAGTGTTTGTCATATCGCGTGAATTGAGGTCAACCAATGTTTTCCTAAACACAGACTTAAGAAGCACAAAAGTGCTATAACAAAAAATCAAAACAAAAATGAACTCTGTAATCAACCTATCTCAAAGAAAAACATCATGAAAACATACCCACACTTTTTTATCTTTATTTTTATTTATTTATTTATTTTTAATGGAAATATTGTTTTAGGGCTTGGCCATTCACCAGGAGGGCGTCAGGTTCCCCCCTCATATTCTACAACCGATACCTTCCTACCCCAATTTTCTCGGCTACCTAGAAAGGTCTGAACCATAGATTCTGAAACTTAGAATGTTTTCCTTTCAGCTCATTTTCTCTGTCCCATTTTAGGACTAAGTCTCCCACTTCAAAATTGTTCTCTTTAGCGTTATTCTTATCAAACCACCTTTTAACTATTTGTTTATGAGCTATGAAATTTGATTTTTATTTCTCCCTTTCTTCTTCCATCATGAGGAGGGTATCAATTCTTTGTTGTATGACCGATGAGGGATGTCCTCTATAATGCTGAGCAATTTGAAGAGATGGAAGATATATCTCGTTCGGGAGAATGGCTTCCTGTCTGTATACTAGAAAGTAAGAGGAATTTCCTATAGCTTCCTTGGGTGTTACTCTATCATCCCATAAAACATTATGGTGTGTGTTATCACATATAGTTGTCAAGGGAAGAAGGTTGTACAAGTCCTTGGTCTGCACAGGAAGCGTCCAAGCGCATCATTTAAAAAGAAGTCCATTTTAGTCTTGAAATGCAAGCAAGTAGACAGGTTTATGTTTCAACGATGGAGATCTCGTATACAATTCAGATTAGCAGCTCTTGTGCATTCAGAATTTAAAATTTGTGTGAGGTTTAGTGACCAAGCAGAAGCCCCCTAGTGGCCTTTGCCTGGATTTACATATCAAGTGCCATGTGTCCTTCTCCATCGGACGATCATGATTTACTTCGGGTGTTCAGGCTTCGGGAGTTTCAGCTTCTCCACTCCCGATTTCCTCCGAGGTTCTTTTGCCAAAAATAAAAGATCAAGTGCCATGTGTCCTTCTCCATCGGATGATCATGATTTACTTCAAGAGTTCAGGATTTGAGATTTTTGGCTTCTCCACTCCCAATTTCCTCCGAAGTGCTTTTCCCCAAAGTAACAGATCAAGCGTTGCACATCCTTCTCCATAAGACGGTCACGATTTACTTCGGGAGTTCTGACTTCTCCACTCCCATTTTTCTCCGAAGTGGTTTCTCCCAGAGTCCATAGATCCCTTCCGTGTGTCCTCCATAAATCGACTATTGTCGTTCACTTCAGAGATCCAACTCAACATGAAGACTACACCTGAGCTCTGAAGTGCCAAAGTATGTGGTAGTCATCAGTCCAGATATGTGGCTCTCTCATCAGGCAAGACACCTAGAATCCATCTAGCACCAACACATGTCACCTCTCTTTTTGTGACAGGTCAGCATAGTGACGTCTGGCCACCATGTTAGATCATCCTTTGGGAAGTGTTCTTGTTCAACGCCAAAATTAGTGCCTTCTCCAAGCACGGTTAGAATGATCCTAAAATTACTAGGAAGATAAAATTTAGTGGGGGTGGTAAATTGGCAGGGCTTCCTAGATCACGGAATGTGACTAGATCAACGACCATGTTTCATTATGGGGACGCAACATGATTGAGCATTAAATTTCTTGAGCGGTCATGCAATAGAAACCGTCATATAGTAAAAGAGCTACATGGAGGAAGGTGGTGAATTGTGGGCTCAAAATAAGTGTGGATCCAAAATTCCTTTGACAACCTTTCAATCACGTGCTTATATAGCATCTAATCCAAGAGTAGTGCATGGAAGCCCCTTAGGCACTAAGCCTCATCCTGATCTCGATGAGGGATCAGTTAATCAAAAAGGAGTGGTGGTTGAATTGTGGTGCACTCCATAAATAGAAGGTGTGGAGGGTCTAGCTGTGGAGACAAAACTATCAACCCAAGGTACCATGATGGACATTTTTCCTGTAGACCCATGTTGAGCTGAGTTTGCATCTGACAAAAGGATACATGCACAGTCTGACAGAAGAAAGTGTAGACGAAAGGCTTTGAATGGAATGGCTAGATCACACTCCTAGTAGTTGTGGACTGATCTGAGTATAAATAGATGAGTTCAATTTTTTTTAAGGTCGTCAACTGGTTGAGTCAAGCTCCCTAATGTGCAATTTTGATGCCAGAATTGTTCTCTGGTTATGTATCAAATTTGACACTTTTGCATTAATAGAGGTCAACTTCTTCCATGTCTTTGTTTAAAAATGTGCTGAAACACTCAGGCATGGAGGATTTAGTCGAGGGTTCTGGTTCTATTGTAATGTAGGTTTGATTACAATAGTGTTGTGACCATTTTTAGTCAGCTGCGTTGTTACCTTATTTCCCTTTATGATGAAAGGCTCAGGCATGGAGGATCTAGTCGAGTTGTTTTATTTGCATGATAATGTAGGTTTGATTATTGTGCTACTATGACATATTTCAGTGTCTAAAACTTGAGTTCAAGAGTGCACTTGAGCCTGAGTTTTTCTTCACCAAGCTTCTTGAAAGCCAGATGCTCATGGGAGACTTGTCCACCTCTCTCACTAAGTCTTCCTCGTACTCACCCTTAAACTCAAATCACTGACTGAAGTTAATGAGGACCTCACTTCCTTATGAATTGCTTGTCCAGTTTTTGTGTTAAAATCATTCTTGTACTAAGTTTCATCCATTTGAAATCCACTCATAAAACCAACATCCACCAAACATTTTTATGGGTACTAGGATTATCCTCTTGCAGTCTGAGGGTGACTCTTAGTGATAACATTCATGGCACTGTTGTCAGGGAACGAATTGAAGAAATTTCCTTGGGATTGAATGACAAATAAATTCTAATTCTAAAGGTGCATCAGAAATCAGTAACTTGAAGATTGCAACTTGCACCTGGTGACTCCATTGTTTCAATTATGGATCCCAAAGGAAGACACATGAGGTCTACTCCACATCTACCTCTGGAAAACACTTTAAACTAACCTAGAGAAGATTGTCAAGAAATGAAATATTTATCAAGAAGGATTTTAGCTGTTGTTCCAAATTGAAAAGATCCCTTGGAAGAACGACATTGCAGATATCTAGTTTTAGATGGTGAACTAAAGCTCGACACATTATTTTGACTGCTCATCTTTCACTATGGCGACTCCACTGGTTTGAAATGGAAAATATTTTATCTCAGAGGTATGCCTTTTGTGATTTTTTAAACATAGTTTGTTTCCCCAATCCACTGCCTAATAGAGATGAATGGGAAAGTATCCTTCCTAAATTTCGAGTTGAAGAGTGGGAGGAACCAGTTAAAAACTTGCTAGATTTTCATTATTTCATTCATCAACTTGATAACATACATGACGATGTTCATATTAAGATTTTTAGGTATTCATTAGAGGGGATTTCTCGTGATTGGTGTATATCTCTCCCAGTTGCAAGCATCAACTCTTTGACAAGCTTTCATGCAGCTTTCAATTCCTTTTGTAAATAGCAGTTTCCAGCTGAACATCTTTTTGATGGATGTTGTAATGATTTTTCTTTGCTCCATAAATATTCTTCTAGTCATGAAATCCCAATTTGTTATGAAGCATTTATTGTAGAAGAAAACATTTACCATGAAGATCATGAGGTGTTGAATGATATTCATTATGATAGAAATAACATAGAAACATCTGACATCATATCAGATGTATATGTTGTTTTAAATATTCATGAAGATCAACATATCTCTTTTGAATATTCTAATGACAAAGAAAAATTCTATTATGTAGTAGATATTTCTCCTAGTTGTGAAGCTAATATAGATGATAAGCTAGCTAAAAGAACTAGGGAAGATATCTCTCTATTTTTTCCTAGATTTTTAGATTTGAAGGCAGATGTTTTTTGCTGCTCTTATGGAGAAAATGAAAAGAATATTCTTATCCTTGAAGAAGATATTAAAGGATGATTTTAGGGGCTAAATTTCGCTCATGGGCTAATTTTCCATGGTTTTTCCAAAAACAAGATTCGTTGTTTTAAAAATGATTCGCCAAAATTCTATAGGATAAAATTATTTTACCTTAAAAATCACCAAAATTTTATAAAAACTATATAAAATACTTAGAAATTTGAATATTTTTACGAAAATATCGCTAAACATTTATAGTTGACATATGAAGGATTAGTAAGATTCGCTAAGGTTTCTACATTTTAAAATAAATTTCCATCCTTAAAATCATCCCTGAAGATATTTTGGGCAGCCCTGCTTATGATTAAGAAGTTGTTTCAAATCCTGACCAAAAACAACCCATTTTTTATGAATATCCTAGCAAAGATGACGAAGAGCAGAGTTTTTTCTTGGCTTCTTCAGAACCTCGTAGCATGGTTCCTATATATGATGATTATGGATATGATCCTTGGGAGGGCCATGCAGGAGAAAAGGAAGAGCTAAATTTGCAACTTGTCTCCTGTCCAACACTTGTAAATGAGAAAATATCTCCTGGGATGAGCCAAACTGCATCAATCATTTATCTACATGTACACTCTGAGAGCACCAAATAATAGATGAGAAATAATGAAGTAAAGGAGGAAATTTATTACCAGTTTAGCATGCCTTATTACAAATTTTATGACCCTGTGGAGTTATATATGGAGTTGATTTTTCCATAAGCATTGGAGCCTACAAAATTATCCATCTTATCATCACTTGGGGGTATTGTAAGTGTTCCAAAACATTTTTTCATTCTGCTGTCATACTTCCCTTACCTTTTGTGGATCATTTGCAGTGAAAAGAACATTTATGTCACCAAACAGTTTGGGTGGCTATGGTGGAAGTTTGTTTTCACCTAGCACATTGTAAAAATCGATTAGTTTAGGATTGTATATAAATAAACTCCATCTAGAGAATGCATGTTTATTTTATTTTTGTAAGAAGAGTAGTGTGCATGTCAGTCTATGGGCCTCAACAAGATGTATTTAGGCTCGACTCCATAGCGCTACAACTAAGGCACTGGAACTATTGTTCTTGGAAGCTCATAGGGAGCATGCCATCCACTGTGGAGCCAAATGTTATCACATATAGTTGTCAAGGGAAGCAGGTCGTCCAAGTCCTTGGTCTACATAGGAATCTTCCAAGCACATCATTTAAAAACCAATCCATTTCATGCTTGAAACACAAGCAAGTAGACAGGTTCATGTTTCAATGATGAAGATCTCGCATATAGTTCAGATTAGCAGCTCTCATGCATTCATAATTTAAAAGTTGTGCGAGGTTTAGCGACCAAGCAAAATTCCTAGAGTGGCCTTTTCCTAGAGTTACATATCAAGTGCCAAGTGTCCTTTTGCATCAGACGATCATGATTTACTTCAAGAGTTCAAAATCTGAGAGTTTTGACTTCTCCACTCTCAATTTCCTTCGAAGTGATTTTTCCTAAAATAACAGATCAAGCACCACACGTCCTTCTCCATCGGGCGATCATGATTTACTTCAAGAGTTCATGCTTTGGGAGTTTCGGATTCTCCACTCCCAATTTCCTCCAAAGCGATTTTTCCCGAAGTAACAGATCAAGCACCATGCATCCTTCTCCATCGGATGATCACGATTTACTTCGGGAGTTCCAGTTTCTCCACTCCTATTTTTCTCTGAAGTGGTTTCTCTTGGAGTCCAGAGATCCCTACTACATGTCCTCCATAGATCTACAATCGTCATTCACTTCGGAGCTCCAACTCTAAATGCAGACCGCCCTTGAGCTCTGAGGTGCCAAAGTATGTGGAAGTCATCATTCCAGGAATGTGGCGCTCTCATCAGTCAAGACACCTGGAATCCATCTAGCACCAACATGTGTCACCTCTCTTTCCATGTCACGTAAACATAGTGATTTCTAGCCACCATGACAGATCATCCTCCGGGAAGTGTTTTTGTTCAACGCCAAAATTAGCATCGTCTCCAAGCAGGATTAGAATGATCCTAAAATTGGCAGGCGGATAAACTTTAGTAGGGCAGATAAATTGGCAGGGCTTCCCAGATAGCAGAATGCGACTAGATCAATGACCATGTTTCATTGTGGGGATGCAACGTGCTCGAGCCTTAAAATTCTTGAGTGGTCCCGCAATCGAAACCGTGGTATAGTAAAAGAGCTACGTGGCGGAAGGTGGTGAATTGCGAGCTAAAAAGTGATGTGGATCCAAAAACCCTTTGATGGCCCCACAATCACATTCTTATATAGAATCTAATCAAAGAGAAGTCTGTGGCATCCCCCTAGGTGTTAAGCCTCATCCCGATCCCAATGAGGGATCAATTAATGAAAAAGGAGTGGTGGTTGAAAACGTTTCTCACTCCATAAATAGAAGGTGTGGAGGGTCTAGCCATGGACACAGAACTGTCAGCCCGAGGTACCATGATGGACGTTTTTCCTACAGGTCCATGTTGAGCTGAGTTTTCATCTGATAGGAGGATACACACACAGTCTGATAGAAGAAGGCATAGAAGAAAGGATTTGAATGGAATGGCTAGATCACACTAGTATTTGTGGACTGATCTGAGTATAAATAGATGAGTTCAAGATTTTGTTAAGGTTGTCAACTGGTTGAGCCAAGCTCCCTACTGTGTAATTTTGATGCCACAATTGTTCTCTTGTTATGTATCAAATTTGAGACTTTCGCATTAATAGGAGTCAACTGCTTTCATCTCTTTGTTTAAAACTGTGCTGAAACACTTGGGCATGGAGGATCCAGTCAAGGGTTGTGGTTCTATTCTAATGTAGGTTTGATTACAGTAGTGTTTTGACCAATTGTATTCATATTATTTTTTACCTTATTTCCCCTTATGCTAAAAGGCTCGGGCATGGATGATCCAATCGAGTTGTTGTAGTTGCATGATAATGTAGGTTTGATTATTGTGTTGCTGTGACATATTTTAGTGTCTAAAACTTGAGTTTCAGAGTGCTATTGAACTTGAGGTTTTTTTCACGAAGCTGCTTGAAAGACAAATGCTCATGGAAGACTTGTCCACCTCTATCACTAAGTCTTCCTCCTACTCACCCTTAAAATCAAATCACTAACTGAAGTTAATGAGGACCTCGCTTCTCTATGAATCGCTTGTCCATTTTTTGTGTTAAAATCATTCTTGTACTGAGTTTCGTCCATTTTACCTCCACTCATAAAACCAGCATCCACCAAAAATTCTATTGTGTACTGGACTTATCCACTTGCAGTCTGAGGGTGACTCTCAGTGCTAACATTCATGGTGTCATTTTTGGGGAATGAATTGAAGACATTTCCTTGGGATTGAACGACAAATAAATTCTTATTCTGAAGGTGCATCAGAAATTAGTAACTTGAAGATTGCAACTTTCACTTGGAGAATCCATTTTTTCAGTTGTGGCTCCCAAAGGAAGACACATGAGGTATAATCCACATATACCTTTGGAAAACACCTTAAGCTAACCTAGAGAAGATTATGAAGAAATGAAATATTTCTCAAGAAGGATTTTAGATTATCTACCCCATCGTAATTAACACCGAAGAGCACTGAATTGATGAGGCGATATTGTGTTGATTTTAACCTAAGGGCTCACCTTTCCCTAGGATTTAGGCTTGCTAGGAATGTCCCATGATGCAAAAGATAATTCAGTTTCTCATACCAAGAATCTTTCCCTGGGGAGACGTATGAAGCTTCACCACACAATAATGCCAATTCATTCTCCCATCCGGGGTGTTCATTTACTAGGTCCCGGGCTTCAACATCCAGTTTGCATAACCCATGTCCCTTAACCATTTTAGCAGTTTTTATATCTAGATCAAATTCTTGGACTGCTGCCATCTAGTTTCCTCTTCTTTCCCACATCTCCTGTTGAGTGAATAGGGATCGAACTGCAGGGTGAGGCATGATGACTTTAGTATGGTTCTTAAGGATGTAAGATCTGAAGTGTTTCACTTCCTTGTACACCTCATAAGCCTATTTTTCTATAGAAGGGTAATTCACTTGGGCCCCTTGGAGATTAGTGCTAATAAATGATACCATGGCCTCATTGTTGTCATCATCCTTCTGAGTCAATATTGTGACTAACGATTGGTCGGAAGAAAAAATGTAGAGGAAGAAATCATTGCCAAAGTCGGGGCTTCGCAATACTGGGGATTGATATGTTGCATCCTTAATATCATTGAAATCATTTTTTCATTCATCATCCCACTTAAATTCAACATCTTTGCGGATCATTTTTTGTAAGGGTTTGATAGTTTCAGCGAAATCAGGGGTGAACTTTCTTACAAAATTTATTTTCCTGAAGAAATATTACATAGCGTTTTTTTTGCGAGGTAAAGGAAGCTAAGATATATCCCTAATCCTTTCTGGGTCTATGTGAATCCCTACTTGAGATATAATATGACTTATAAATTTACCTTCCTCGACACCAAAGGTAGTTTTCTTAGGGTTTAAGGATATACCGTATTTCCTACACCTTTCAAAAATCTAGGTTAAATGTTGGATGTGATCTTCTTTGTTATTGGAATACATAGTTGTGTTGTGCAAATAGACTACTACACATTTGTTGATTAGTCCTTGAAACACTACATCCATGTCTCTTTGGAAGGTTTCCCCTGCATTTATCAACCCAAAGGGCATGTGTTTATAAGAAAAGGTTCCCCACTTGGTTCAGAAGGTAGTCTTCAAATGGTCTTCCTCTGAAACTAGAACTTGGTTGTATCCTGAAAACCCATCCAACAGGGAGAAAATATTAGAGCCAGACATGGTTTGCAAGAGTTTCTCCATTGGTGGGAATGGGTACTTGTCATTTTCTGAAGCTCTGTTGAGGTTTTTGAAATCTACACATAGATGGATCTCCCTAGACTTTTTCCTCACATGAACCAAATTTTCTACCCATGCAGAGTATCTAACCTGCAAGATAACATTGGCATCTAGTAGTTTCTTTAACTCTTGACACATGAGAGGATCCAAGGATGGGTGGTACTTCCAGAGCTTCTGTTGGAAATGTTTCACTCCCAGCTTTAACAGTATTGTGTGTTGAATGATACGAGTGTCAAGAGTTTTCAGATATCGGTATGACCATGCAAAGACATCTTGATATTGCCTGAAAAGTTTGAGATAGGCCTTCCTTTCCTCTTTAGATATTTTCTTGTTGAGATTTATATTCTTGGGGTTTTCTGGGGTTTCTAGATTTATAGTTTTGTGCATGGCACATGAACTCCCCATCTTTGTGTTAGTTGACCCTTTGAATATTTCTCTTAAGTCAAAAAGGTTTACTAAATTGGATACCCATTTCGGTATCATGTGAGACCTTGGTTTGTCAGTCAGTTGATCTGTATGAGGATCGATTTCTGCTAATTTCTTTTGAAATACTTCATATTCAATGGCCAAGTATTTAAAATTATCTTGATTGGTCAAAAATATTATGATATGTTCATATTCTTCAAAGACCTTCCAATTAGAAATATTGTTGGGCACCAATGGTTTGTAGAGTAGCTCCATAGTGAATCAGGAGGCTTTGTAGTCTTCTAGAGGGGATAACCTTGAGGCAATAGTGGCTAGAGAATCAGTGAGAGTGTTCCTTGTTCTGGGGATCACTATAATGTTGAAGGCTTCAAAACGTTCTATTAGTCTGTGCACTTCATTTTGGTAATTTCTCAGGTGGGGAGAGTTGCAATGTATAGTGTTCCTTACTTGTCTAACGGTGATTTCATAATCTCTGAAAACCTTTAATTATTTAAAGTTTAATTCCATGGCTTTCTTTAGCCCTTTTAATAGAGCTTCATACTCGGCGATGTTGTTTGTGCATTCAAATTCTAGTCTACATGATAGGAAATTTCATTTACCTTTTGGATCAATGAGGATGAACCCTGCCCCTGACCCTTTCTTGTGATTTATATCCATCAAAGTATAAGGTCCAAACTTGTGGGAAACACCTATCAACTTCCTCTTTCTTATCACTTTCCTCCTTTCCTCCTATATGTTCCGTGGTTTCTGACGCTTGTTCTTGACCGAAGAGGGTTTCCTCCGTTGTCGTTGGAAAATTTTCTTGAAATCTTATTTCAGGTTTTTGAGTAAGAGGGACATCATATGAGAGGGGGAGAAATTCCTAAACTCGGAGTCATAGGAATAATTGCCTACCATGGGGAAATCTGTCGATGAGGGTTCGTTAGGGGTTTCTAAGTCAGTGATAGTATGTTTTAGATATCTTTCCCTATCGATTCTGATCATATTTGTGTGTCCCTTTAATGGAAGCCAAAGGTGATCCCAGTCTATACTAAAGTATCCGTTTAACTTCTTGGACCAATCTCGACTCAGTAGCAATCCAATCCATAAGTTTCTGAGATATCTAGTACAATGATCTTAATTACCTGAAAAAAATTTGGGCGAGTCGCCATCCTGATCATTACATCTTTGAGTTCCCCCATAACCTTTACCTAGGTTCTGTCTAGTTGTATCACACATTTATCACTTTTGAGAGGCACTATGTTTAATTTCTTGCATATAGACAATGGCATAACATTAGAGGATGCTCCTAAGTCAACCAACAATTATGGAGGTTTCTGTTTAAGACTTCAAATGTCAAAATGAACGGTGGGACAAAAGGTTTTCCCTTCTTATCTTCAGAGAAGACGTTCATAGTTGGTTTATTTCTTAGATCTGTGGGAGTTAGATTTGTTAAGGTTTAAGCTATTATTAGGTTTCTTTTAAATTCACTAGATAACCATAACATAGATAGGATCACTGAGAAATACACAATCACAAGAGACACATCATTTATCTTGGGAAACCCTCATGGGGGATAAAACCCAACAAAAAATTCCTTAATATAGATAGCCAATACAATTCCAATAGATAACTCAAACAATACAAAAAATCCTCTCCCAATAATGCACCTCTCTCTCTCTTCCTTCTTCTCCAACTACAGCTCCAAACTTGCACTCTGATGAACAAGTGAGTGAGTGAACAAATGAGGTGCTAGCCTCTCTTATTTATACAATCTGGAAGGTGCTGAACTGGGGTGTCTTTTCATTGGCTGGGCCGACTTCTTATTCTAGGTGGTTCTAACCACTTTAATATATTTTGGCTGGGTTGACTTCTCATTATGGGTGGTTATAACCACTTTAATATATTCTGGGGCTGACTTTTCATTTATCTTATTACAATTAGGGTTTGACAAATCCACAAAAGGGGATTTGGTCATTTACAATACCTGACATGATCAATCCACAAAAGGGGATTGATGTAATGAATAATACAACAATAATAATTAGAATACTCTTTGCAGTTGCAATATTTCAACACTCCCCCTAAACAAGAAGGGTATTCTACAACAACATCAGGCAAGAGAGAGGGCAACATCATCAACACCATCTCGAAACATTGACTGGAATATTTATAAGTCATCGGGAGTTTTTTCTCATCATCAATATCATCATTCACAATAGGGAGCTGGAATGGCATCATCATCCTCATCAGCATGAGGCTAAGGTAACATCATCATCATCGGCATGAAAGATGAAATAACATCATCATCGGCATAATCATCTTCGGCAAGGAGTTGAAGTGGAATCATCATCATCATCTTCAGCAAGAAGTTGAAGTGGCATCATCATCATCATCTTCATCAAGAATTTGAAGTGGCATCATCATCATCAACTTTAGCAAGAAGATGAAGTGGCATCATCATCATCAACTTCTGCAAGAAGATAAAGTGGCATCATCATCATCATCTTCAACAAGAAACTGAAGTGGCATCATCATCATCAACTTCAACAAGAAGCTAAAGTGGCATCATCATCATCAACTTCAATAAGAAGCTGAAGTGGCATCATCATCATCAACTGCATCAACATGGATTAGTATAACACTAATACATGATCATCATCAATAACAACACAAGGTTGATAGAACATCAAAAACAACATCACAACACAAAGGCTAGATCATCATAAACAAAAACAACATCACAACATGAAGGCTGGAGCATCATCAACATCAACACTAGGTTGGAATCACAACACAATGTTGGATACACAATATCATCAACACAAAGTTGGCATCACAACACGAGGCTGGCACATCATAACAACACGAGGTTGGCACATCACCAGCATGAGGCTGGCATTACAACACTTAAGTTGACACATCATCACAGCACGAGGTTGGCACATCATCACAACACGAGGCTAGCACATCATCATAGCACAAGGCTAGCATGTCATCGGCACGAGGTTGACATCACATCAATTAAGCTAACACATCATCACAACAATTAGGCTGGCATCACAACACTAGGCTGGCACATCATCAAAACAATTAAGTTGGAATCACAACACTAGGATGGCACATCATCTCAACAATTAAGTTGGCATCACAACACTAGGATGGCACATCATCACAATAATTAAGCTGGCATCACAACACTAGGTTGGAAAAATCATCACAACAATTAAGATGGAATCACAACACAACAATTAAGCTGGCACATCAACACATCAATTAAGCTGGCACATCAACATTTTTTGGTACTCTGACAGTCCCTAAGGATCTGCCCAGGAATCATAAGATTCCATAGGATATAAAATCCTAACAGAGCTACCACGTGGTACTATGACATACCGTCCTTACCAGACCTTCAGGATCTACCCAGGAATCATGAGATTCCCTAGGATTACAAGAATCCTAATGGAGCTACCGCTACTGATCAGGATACCATAGTATCATCAACACTACTCCCCCTTTCGAGGGAGTTCCTTTCAGACTATACCAATCTTATCTCGAAAGTTCTCAAACTTTACATGAGATAGAGGCTTGGTAAACGCATCAACAACCTGTTCATCCATGCTAACATATTGGAGTTTTATGGCTCCTCTTTGCAACATATCACGAATGAAGAGATACCAGATCTCTATGTGCTTCGACTCATCATGGAACACAAGGTTCTCCATCATCTTTATACAACTCTAGTTATCACATAGGATCATGGTGGCTTCCATCTCCATATCAAATAGATCTGTCAACAACATCCAAAGCCATATGGATTCACAACTGATGGAACATGAAACAATGTATTCCGCTTCTGTTGTGCTCAGAGAAATGATGAATTTCTCCCTACTATGCCATGAAGTCATGGCTGACCTCAGATTGAAACAACATCTTGAAGTTATTTTTCTATCAGAAACACTTCCAGCTCAATATGAATCGGTGTAACCACTCAGTCTAAAGTCACAATCTTTAGTATAATAGAGACCAAAATCCAACGTACCCTTAAGGTATCTCATCATATGTTTTGCCGCAACAATGTGAACACATCTGGGCTCTACAGGATATTGACTCAAGGCAAAACATATATCTATCTTAGTATTCATCATATACATCAACTTTGTTTCCATGGGTGTGTACATGGATTTGCATTTCAACATGTCAACCCTTTTCAATTTTAACTGCATACTTCCCTTGGTTAAGGAAGATCTTCCTTGTGCTTTGCCATACCTCAAGACCTAAGAGATAATGCATTTAGGTCTTCCATCAAACTCTGTGGCAAGATTCTTCTACAATTTGTGATGAGATTTTCTTCATCTTGTCAAGGATACATCATCTACATATAATATTAACATCATTGGCTCATCATTCATAACCTTGAGATAAAGGTTAGAATCAACTTTACTCTTGGTAAATCCCAAGCTCTTCAGGAAACTATAAATTTTGTTGTATCAAACTCTAGGAGCTTGCTTCAACACGTACAAAGCTTCCTTCAACTGGAAGACATGAGTCTTTCTATCTTCAATCCTCAAATCAAATTTTCTCATTACATTGTACCAATCTGGTACACTTGCTTAGCTGCAACTCAATTTTCACAATCATGTGCTAGCTCTATGTTCTCTCTGAAAAGCATTATTTGTCTCACTAATTGAGAGTACGTCCTCTCCTCTTTTTGCAACTATTCCTTGTGGAACTGGGACTCTACACCTACACCTTCTCTAAAGATGAGAATGATTGCTTCATTCTCACCGTGGCTGCTAAAATCTGAGAGTAACTCCTCTACTCCATCATGGCAACAACTTCATCTGAAACTTAGAGTGGCTCAATAAATGATATTGAAGCTAGCTCTTCTTCTTTCATGGAGGTAACTCTATCTTTTATCTGATTCATTGAGATGATTCGAGTAAGCTAGTGCAGTCAAATTTCTGAAAATCCAAATTTTACCCCTTCAAACTTGATTAGTGGATTTCTGGACTGGTGCTTCTAGTTTTCTGGTCCTTCTGGTACTCTGGTTTTTTGGTACTTCTGGTACTTTGTGAAAACTAGGGTTTCACTTTTCGAGAGATCTAGTCACTGAAAACTTGTGCTAAGGATGCCAAATTGATCTTTGAGGAAGGATGTACTTTTCTAGATGGTTTTGGGGGTGAAATACTTCTTCAATAAAAATCCCTAATTTGCATGTATGCCAATAGTGATGTTTTTCACTTTCTCTTGTGAGATATTCTTTCTTCATCTTAGTTTTGATTCCATGTTAATGTTTAAGATATTATTAGGTTTCTTTTCAATTCACTAGATAACCATAACATAGATAGGATCACTGCGAAATACACAATCACAAGAGACACATCATGTATCCTGTGAAACCCTCATGGGGGAGAAAACCCAGCAAAAAATTCCTTAATATAGATAGCCAATACAATTCCAATAGATAACTCAAACAATACAAAAAATCCTCTCCCAAGAATGCACCTCTCTCTCTCTTCCTTATTCTCCAACTGCAGCTCCAAACTTGCGCTCTAATGAACAAGTGAGTGAGTGAACAAATGAGGCTCTAGCCTCTCTTATTTATACAATCTGGCAGGCGCTGAACTGGGGTGTCATTTCACTGGCTAGGCTGACTTCTCATTCTAGGTGGTTATAACCACTTTAATATATTCTAGGGCCTACTTTTGATTTATCCTATTACAATTAGGGTTTTACCAATCCGCAAAAGGGGATTTGGTCATTTACAATACCCGACATGATCAATCCACAAAAGGGGATTGATCTAATGAATAATACATCAATAATAATTAGAATACTCTTTGCAGTTACACTAATTCAACAAGATTTTCTCCTTGGTTAGTGCTTGTTGTAGGATTTTCTACTGATTTCAATGCTTGTAACAGGAAGTCCTTTTGCAGGGGGATTCTACACATGTCCATGAACAATATATTTTCCTTCAACTTTTTCAAATCTTCTACTATGTTGTAGTCTAGATTGGGTGATTCTCGTGTAGGGATTTGTATAGGATTTCTTCGAGGGAAAAAAGGTGCTTTCTGGTGATTGAGAGTTGGTTTTCCTCCCAAATTTTGGGTTGAAGTAAGGTCATTTGAGACAGGTTGACCACTACTTCATGTTTTCACAACCAAGACTTCTGCGGGTGGTTCTTGAACCTCAAATAGGTCATCGGAAGGCATTGGTAGGTCAGGGTCCCATATCAACATGGTTGTTTCTTCTGGTGGATCGAATTCTTTCTGATCAAAAATATTCATAACTGAGTCACTTGATTGTTCGGTTAGGGAAACCTCATATAGAAAATAGTTGGCCATCAAATTCATGGCATGCATCCATTGTGGGTAGTGTCTTTCAGAGTGTTTCTCTTGGTGATAGGTACAGAAAGATTCAGATGCTACATTTCCCAGATAGATTTTTAAGTTGGCTGGGGGGAGTTCAATTGCTTTGAAAGGAGGATTTATTTAAAAAAATGGTTTATAGTGCCTCTGGCCTTGGATTCCATCCCCTGCACTTCTTTTCATGCTATGATTTTGTTTGACAATTTCTTAACCATGCGTTATAGGTCTTCTATGTCTCCACTTCATTTTTCGGGACCCTTTTCTCTTTGTTTCCCTAGGGGTCTAGTCAACAGGAGTCCTCTCCTAGGAGGAGGTTGAAATTCCTTCTTAACTAGTGACACCTGGCCTTCTTTACATCCCTTCATTTGAAATTCTATTGTTTTGGCTTCTTCAAAATTATGAGCTAAGGTTGTTTTGGAAACCCTCTTCACAAACATGGAAATAGAAGCTAGGAGAGCATTAACATATACTTTGATTTGCAACTCCTGAGTGGGTTTAGCTTCGGGTTGAATTTTTTTTAGGATAGTGGTGAATCGTTGATTAAAGTCTTTAACCTTCTCCTTTAAACTCATGGTGGCGGCAAACAACTCGGCCATCAAATCTCCTGTAGTGGTTTCTTCTACAAATTTATCTAGAAAATCCTTTTGAAACTTCGTCCAACTAGTTATGGACCCTACAGGTAAGTTAAAATACCATGTGGAGGCTAAATTCTCAAAAGTATAGGGGAAAATCCTGCATACTATGTCTTCATGTTGGAAATTTATCAGTCTGATAGCTAGTATGAATTTTTTGATATGGTCTTTCGACAATCCTGAGTTTCAGGGTCAAATTTAGGGAGTAACTTTTCTGGATGTCAGGGAAGCTTATGTATTTGTCCAAGGATGGCCAGAGCATATCTGGCCAACCAAGGTTGATTATTCTAAGGTGGGTTTCCCCTTTCTTCATTATGATCATTGTTATCTTCCATGTCGTCCGATCCTGAAACTAAGCGTTCTAAGTTAAACCCTTCCTCGTGGGAAAAATCATTGGGCTCAGAGCAGTTGTCGACTGGTGTTTCGAGGATTAGATTAAGAGGATGCTCGATTTTGGTGAGGGTGAAATATATCAGGTCTTCTACTATTTGCAAAAAAAACTGGTCAGGGGTATTGACCACTTGTCTACTTACATGTTTTCTACGAGGAAGTAATGAAGCTAAGGGCAACACTCTGATATGTTAGGAATAAGCTCTTGTGATTCTTCTGAACTAGTTCAACTCCTCATGAGGAAGATCATAAGGTATCTCAGGGAATAGATGTTCTTCCTCTTGCTAGGGTGATTTACTCATTTCAGGAGTACTCAGTGTGTGTGGGATATCTTGAGAATGACTAGCCATGCATGTAGGGTGTTTAGAATCTATAGGTTGTGTGAAAAATAAAGTAAAAAATATTGTCAGTCATTCATTCTTCGGACCCTCCTTCTAGCACCAATTATGTTGAGGGGTCCTAAATCCCCTTAACTCAATAGTAGGAACCAAACTCGTCGACCCAATTAGACTCTGCAACATTTAATGGTGGAATGTTTATCCAGATCTTGCAATTCGGCTAATTAATCGATGGGATTTACGTAGTGATTGACAGGACGTATTCTCGTGAAAGCTCCTCCTTCAGTTCAAACATTGTCTTTTTGTATTTTCTCTTATAGTTGGGACCAATACAAGATAAATACTGGTATAAACCAGCTAGGTAACAAAGGTGAAAGGACTTAACTATTGAATAAGGTTGAGCTCGGGATAACCCTCATACTCAAGCATGCAAATGATGATTCTTACACCTACAACAAGCCTAGTACTAATACATTGACCTACTGGTGTTCCAATTATTGTTGAGATACGATTATCAAAAGAGAACATACATGCAATAAACAATGGAAAGAAAAATAGTTTCCTTAACTCTAATCATTAATCACATATTAACAAAACGATTTACTCTTCATCATTAGAGACAATAAATATACAATTATTTAATTAGATAACTTATCAACAAATTCAGAGGCTCTTACTCATTACAACATCCATTCATGAGATAAAATAAAAAATAATTCTTCTCCAGATCCAATCACACACGCTTTTGATGAAAAACATAAAACTTTTGTCTCTGGTGCTAAACAAGACTTCTCGATTAAGGTAGCTCCGAAGTAGTTCTTTACAATCCAAAAATGAGGGTCTCTCCAAAAGCCATCGACCCTTGCTAACAGGTTGATCCTTCTATTTATAACATATTATTAGCTAAAAATAACTATCAAAAGTGCAAGCTAAGTAAAACAAAACATCGCCACATGGCTCTTTCATCGCTTAGTCTTGTAAGAGTCATCAAATGGTTTCACTTGAGTGGATGAGTCTTCTCATACTTCAACCATTTGGTGAAGAGATCCTTGCATGTGTTGGTATATAGGAATCTATGTTGCTCCTATTATCACTCTAGGAAACTCTCCTAGGCTATAAGTCAGAGATGCCTGGTAACTTAATCTTTTTGGAAACTATTTTCTCAATAATAGGTGTGGGTTTGGATCAGGATGAATATCTAAGGGCTGGATTGTATTTTCAAGACAGTCTTGACTATATTCATGCAACACAAGGCCTTCAAGATCTATTGTCAGATAGGTTTGTATAACAAATGGATAAGAAGACTAATCAGTTAGCCAAAACATACATAAACCATATATATGATGGGTCAACAAACTAGCAAAGATGCTTGTGATTCTTACTTAACAATCAAAAGTAAGATGGAAATTACCATAGGATCATTAAACAGAGACAAAAGAACTAATTCCACTCATAAGCATAGACAAAGATGAAAGAAGGTCTGACAGTAACAAATGCAAGAAGCTTGCGGGCTGATATATTAAAGAAAGTGTCTTTGTTACAAAATAGTAGCATAAAGAACTCAAAATCAAACATTTATTTATCTTCTATCTTTAGCTTTATAGATTTACAATGCAGTTTTGAGATCCTAAAAGCATGGATCAGATATGATAAAGATAGAAAGTCAAAATTCAGTTTGCAAAAGATAAGGGATGGTCCTAAAAATAAGGTCAAATCCACATTCCATGGTATTCAAATATTGTAGAGTCCCTGTGCAATGCAAAATAGCCTTCCAAGGCTGATTGATGACTCTTCCAAGAGATAAAATTCGAATTTGCTGAGGTGTGCAAAAATCTTGATTTTTTGCCTTTGAAAAAGGTACCAAAAATTATTGAAACACCTCTTCTTTCCCTTATCCATCAAAAATAGATATTGGATCTGACTTAATAATTCGACAAATGTCCATTCGAAGAGGTTTCAAACCATTCCAACTCAAAAAATCTCGATCTGGACAAAAATTCGGTCATTCTGGTAGTGACAGGATTTTGGTGGTTAACACTGGAAAAACTGGGTGCTTTAACTACCGAGAGCTCTACTTTTGGTGGTTAATGAAGGAGAAATTCAGGGCTAGTTAACCACCGAAAGTGCAGGTTTTCCAGAAATAAATTGCCTCTAGAAAAATCAATTTTCCTAGCCATGGAAAGGCTGTTTCACACGCTCAAATAGTCGATTGAAAACTAGACATTCTAAGATTTCCAACGGTACTTTCAGATATGAATTTGGAGCTCGAGAAGGGAGTCAAAATTTCCCTGCAAGATTAGGCATCATTCTTCAAAAAATTGCCAGTGTGTTTGATTGCTAACATCTAGCTCCAACTGGGATGGAGACCTCCCTGCGAGGTCTTCAAGAACCTGGCAGACCTTGTGCCTTTAGTATTGGGAATGGAGTCATTCATCTTAATGTATCATTTGGCTATTCTCCAAAGTTTGTTGTTATCTTTCACAATCTTCTTTATCTGTAACATGTCTACTTCAAACTCCCCTAGAAATGTTGTTTGCACATCGACATGGCATCTATTGTGACAATCTCTTCATTGAGAAGAGAGGTGTTGGACATAGGCAGGATGGTTAGATCTGTAACCATGGTTTGGAAATTTGAGAATAACTCCAACCTTGAAATGAGAGCATTGTAGTCAGCTTGAGGTGTTTGACTTTTCATTTTCCAGCAGCTTTAGATACAAAACATTTGTCTTGATATGGCTTTAGCAAAAAGTTGTAATAACAATAGATGATCTAAAAAAAATCCTTTGAAACATCCTCTAGACATAATGCACCAAGAAAAGAAAGGAAACCCTGGTGTGTTTGAATCAAACACTTCGCCCCTGCTCGGTTTCTTTAAAGAGCATCATTGTACCTCATGAACCCATATCCATACATGACTAATGAAATTTCCTCTGTGCTATCTGAACAAGGTGAAGTCCAACATGAATCGAATACAACAATCATTGACCCAAGAGATGTAACTCTCACCCCAAGCCACCACAACACGATCTTCCATACTCCATACCTGCACGATATCATCTTCACCTCCAGGATCTTGTAACTGCTACCTCAGTGATACTGTATATACATTTTTGGAGTTCAGGCCAATCAAAAGGTCGTGGCCTACTGCTGCTATAAAAATTTCCAAGGACATATGCAGACTCAAGAAACTTTGCTTCCTGAAAAACAAAAAAACACTCAACAAGATTTTAGCATTAATAAAAAGGGGTTTCTAAGAACAAGCCCTCTGATATGGAAGTCTTTGTTGTTTAACATCTTCGGCTCCTGATGTTATGAGATCACTGCAATCTGAATAAATTCTTGCTCCTCGTGGTGCCCTTTGCATACGATCCCATGCTTGATTCGTGGCTCTGCACTCCTCCTCATTTGTCAGCTCTAAATCACTTGTTTAACAAACCATACTAGCAGATAACAAATTATAAATCTTGGATACCTGTTCGTCTCTCTGATTGGCGCTTGCATGACTTTAACCTAGAGCGGGAGCGCTATGTGATTTCCATATAATCCTGGATTTTTGGAATTCAAAATAGTAAAATTTTTATGAGCATACTAATCTGCATTTTCTCTGCAAGATTGATACCTATAAAATGATCTGACCATATTCTGAAACAGATTCGTGCTCATCCCCCAGATCCTCAGCGGGTTGAATTATGTATTCTTCAATAGATGTGTCACCTCCTACTCCCAAACCTTCAACTAGAAGTGCCATTTCCCCTGATACATCCTCTCTGCCTCGCAATTCTTGTAGAATCTTCTTTGCCTCGAGCATTCACCCTTTACTCACAAGCCACCTTGGAGATTCTGGCAGGCAAAAAATGGTCAAAAAAACAAAAAATATAGATGGAATGAACAAGACAGCCAATATCAGCCTCCAATTGGGTTTTCTTAGCAATGACATTCCAAAAACCATACAGTATGCAAGGAACATCCCAAAAGAACCAAAGAACTAAGGTAGAGTGTTCAGTTGTCCACATATTTCTGATGGTGCAATCTCAGATATATAAGCTGACACAAGAGTAATAATCTGTCAATGCAATCTCTACTTGGCCATATCACACAACAAATAAAAGGTTTGTTGGGCGATCTGCAAATTTAAAAAAAAATTCGACACCTGTGTTTTCTTTCCCTCTATAATTGTGTTGGTGTATAAATAGCTGGTGAGACAAAGGAGCTCCGTTCACCATTGGCCTTAGCTGTTGAAAATACATTATAGAAGGAGCCTGAGATGAAGGCGGAGTTTGTTGTTTCCCTGGACATGGATCTTCATTGGACAATTGCGTTTCTTCATTGGACAACTGCACGCACATTCTCTACTTGCAAATTGGGTGTTTCTGGCAACTGCCTATTTGCATTCATATATCAAATCCCCCATGCATCGGATGCTTTAAATCTTCCTTTATTTTATTTTTTTCACTTAACCAACACCATTCTTATGGTAGTCCCATATGAAAATGTTTTTTATGATTTCAATTTTTATATCACTCTACGACCAGGGAGAAAAGACATTCTCTCTATGAAAATCCTCTACCAATAGATTTTAGACAAGTCACTCCTCAGAATTCTGTCTCGCGAGCAGATAAGTTCTCTTCTCAGTTTGTTTAAATGGATTTAAATGATAATAACCCAGAAGAGTTTTTTGACATTGTGGTGCAAGAATTTTCTTATGACCCATTAGACTGTCGTCGATAGAAGATCTTGTTCTGTACAAGCGTAGAAAATTGGAAACAATTTGGTACACCAAACAGGATGCCATTAATCCATACACCCACTAGTCCTTCTACATATTCAATTTCATCCTGCAGACAGAGCTGAAGCAACAGATGTACGAATACATTCTCAACAACAACATAACTCTAAGTTTAGGGCTTGAGGTCATTGCCAACTACACTAAAATCTTGAGTAGAAAGAGATGAAACATTTGCTGGATGAATTGGTTTTCGTTATAAAACAATGCTTGTGCCTTTTGAAGAAGAAGAAAAGGCGCTAATAGAAACAAAAATAGAAATCCTGATGATGAGGAATTAGAGCATTGGAAAGCCCGTGGTATGGTTGACAACAACATCAATTAACTTCTTAGAAACAAGGGGTTTCCCATCTATTATTTGGTTGAACTTGCTCTCTCTGTATTATCTGAATGGGAGTAACAGTATCCATTTCCCGTCCCCAGGAGCCACATGATGCAATTACAGCTAGCAACCACAAAGATGATGCCATGATCTCTAGCTGTAACAGTAGTACTGACAGCCATGAAGATGAAAATGGATAGGATGGTCCAGATCTATCCATTAAAAGTAAAAAGGGAGTCTCTTTGCCTAATGCGTGTGCAACTGCTATGGCATTCATTGATAATTAATGATTGACTTGTAGTTTGCTCTACTTATTTAAGAAAACCGAAAGTAATCTGCCTGCTCAAAGAAAGAGCTTATTCTTCTTATCTACTCCTACTCTAACCACTGTACTACTTCCAGATCAGGTAAAATCATGCTTCCAATGAAGCCATACAAGTATCTGAATAACTGGTAGCATCCTTGATATGGACCCGAAAAGTAAAGGAATGCCTAGAATACAAAAATGCATTTTAAAAGGATGACAGAACCATCCTTCTTCTTAAAGAAATATTTTGACATTTATGTTGTTCATAGATTCCCAATAATTGGTAATAGGGTCATTAAAAACATCAAGGAATACCTCTTTAAGCAGATGTTCCAACTGAAGACTGACATGTTGTTGCCGATGGTTTTCACCAATCTCCTTGTTAAATGTAAACTGCTCAACCTCGATTAAAGAAACATGCATGATGTACTGCTGATCTAAACCTTTCTGCTCATCATCTTCCTTTTAATGTATGCTGCAATTTCCCTTTGTTTGCAAATCTAAAAGCTGAAGATTGTTCTCAGTATTTACTACAGATTCAACTATATCACATGCTAAAATAAAAATATGTTTATCATTTTTCAAGTTTTCAAATGGGACAATCTGATCTTCATGGCAATTTAAGATAGTAAATTCATTTGGTATAGTGTCAAAAACATCTATACTATGGATTCCATCATGAAGATCATCAATGTCTTGGTCACAATGAGAAGTATCCATTATAACAGTATACTCTTCATGACTATCTGAATCTTTAGTCAATAAATGAAATTCATGACAACATTCAGGATATACAAGATCAGCTGAAAATATTTCTTTGCAAAACAAATGAAAGGTAGCATGAAAATCTACCAAAGAGATGATACTGGCAACCAGAAGTGACCGGCACCAATCACGAGTGATCCCCTCTAAAGAAAACTCGAAGAGCTTCATCTAAACATCCTCATGCACAATTTCAAGTAGGTGAATAAAGTCATGAAAATCCAACAAGTATTTAGCTGGCACTTCCCACTCTTCTCCTCGAAATCTGGGAATACTTCTTTCCCATTCATCTCTAGTAGGTACTAGATTAGGGAAACTAACAATCTTTGAAAAATCACAGAAGGCATACCTCTTTTCTATGATTTTGTTCATGTCATACCAGTGGAGTCACCAACAGATCCGTCCTTCATGGAGTCGCCAGATATATGATTACAACCAATTGATGTCCAGACTTTGTCTATCATCAAAGCTGGATCTATGCCGTCTCCCAAGGAAGCTGAGCTTCGATCTCCTCTCCCCGGCAATGGCACCAATTTTTCATCACTCCAGGAAACTCTCCTAGGCTGTAAGTTAGAGATGCCTAGTAACTTAATCTTTTTGGAAACTATTTTCTCAATAATAGGTGTGGGTTTGGATCAAGATGAATATCTAAGGGCTGGATTGTATTCTCAAGACAGTCTTGACTATATTCATGCAACACAAGGCCTTCAAGATCTATTGTCAAATAGGTTTTTATAACAAATGGATAAGAAGACTAATCAGTTAACCAAAACATACATAAACCATATATATGATGGGTCAACAAACTAGAAAAGATGCTTGTGATTCTTGCTTAACAATCAAAAGTAAGATGAAAGTTACCATAGTATCATTAAATAGAGACAAAAGAACTAATTCCTCTCATAAGCATAGACAAAGATGAAAGAAGGTCTGACAGTAACAAATGAAAGAAGCTTGCAGGTTGATATATTAAAGAAAGTGTCTTTGTTACAAAACCATAGAATATAGAACTCAAAATCGAACCTTTAGTTCATCTTCTATCTTTAGCTTTATAGCTTTACAATGCAGTTTTGAGATCCTAAAAGTATGGATAAGATATGCTAAAGATAGAAAGTTAAAATTTAGTTTGCAAAAGATAAGGGATGGTCCTAAAAATGAGGTCAAATCCAAATTCCCTGGTCTTCAAATATTGTAGAGTCCCTGTGCAGTGCAGAATAGCCTTCCAAGGCTGATTGATGACTCTTGCAAGAGATAAAATTCGAATTTGCTGAGGTGTGCAAAAATCTTGATTTTCTGCCTTTGAAAAAGGTACCAAAAATTATTGAAACACTTCTTCTTTCCCTTATCCATCAAAAATAGATATTGGATCTGACTTGATAATTCGACAAATGTCCATTCGAAGAGGTTTCAAACCATTCCAACTCAAAAAATCCCGATCTGGGCAAAAATTCAGTCATTTTGGTAGTGACAGGCTTTCGGTGGTTAACACTGGAAAAACTAGGTGCTTTAACTACCGAAAGCTCTGCTTTTGGTGGTTAATGAAGGCAATATTCAGGGCTAGTTAACCACCAAAAGTGCAGGTTTTCCAGAAATAAACTACCTTGGGAAAAATCAATTTTCCCAGTCGTGGAAAGGTCGTTTCACATGCTCAAATAGTTGATTGACAACTATACATCCTAAGCTTTCCAACGGTACTTTCAGATATGAATTTGGATCTCGAGAAGGTAGTCAAAAGTTCCCTGCAATATTAGGCATCATTCTTCAAAAACTTGCCAGTGTGTTTGATCGCTAACAGGTCTGTTGGGGCCGAAAGGTTTTCCTTTATATATAATGCTTGTGCTTGATACTTGACTATTTTAGCACTTAACTACTACAACACGGTCCAAACCTTGATCAGGTGTTCCATGAACTATTGCACTTGACCTGGCACCATGTTCACCACCTTTTCTATCTTTGCAGCCCACAATGAGTCTATTTCAGCATGTAATTTTACTATGTCATGCAAGTTGACAAAGTCATCAGGTGTGTCAAATTATGGGAGGCTGATGTCTCTCATCGCCCTATTGATCTTGGTCCAACTCTTTTCTCACTTGGACCATTTCTCTTGGATTTCTTGATGAGGTTCTTGGGCCATTTTCACCCAGTATTCGACCGAATTCTTGATGAAATCGTTGATGTTAACCCTTAGTACCTGAATGTCATTCTCTTTGGTGTCTCGGCCCTGCTGAACGTTGTTGATGTAATCAATCCTTTCCACTTCTTGGCGTGATTTATCATACTATATTTCCATATATTTTCACATCGCCAATGCCATGAGGGTGTGTTCTTGGAAATATACTATTCCTTCAGTGAAAAGGTGCCACTCATTTGTGAATTTACTGTAGGCATCCTGAAATTCGCTTCTCAAGAAAATCATGGCCTGTGTGGAGTCCTGATAATATTTCACAAAGTGGCATAGATGTTACAACTCCTTAAGTGAAAATACCAACTCCCTTTCACCCCTTTTCTCTCTATCTAGGGTGGCATCTGTGATTTCCATCCTTGCGCCAATAAGCTCATATGTCTTGGCATGCTCCGTGCTAATCAATTTTTCCTCTGTGGTGATGAGGATGGAGCGATCCAGAGTAAGAATTCTCCTCCTGTTTGTCTAACCCTACCGTGTCCTTCGGGCTATCCACTTAGGTCCCAAGTACATCGAGTAGCTCAATGTCTAAAACACTTTCGACCTCCTAGTCATTCTGTGGAAGACCTTGAATTTGAGCTTCGGGAGTTAGGGAAGATGCCTTCTTGGGTTCTTTTTCCTCTGTGATCTGCACTAGAGTCACCAAGGAAACCTCCAAACTCTCCTCATCATCATAGATGGTTATTAATTTGTGGAGGGGATTTGGTGCACTTTCTCTCCCTGATGTCCTTTCTATCTCTTGCTAAGATGAAATGTCCCCTGGTGATTCGACCTATGGAATTGTAACTTGAGAGTTATCTAACCTATCAATTTCTTCAATTTGTATTAGCTCTGGGCCACTTGGACCTACCTAGCGCTCAACTGGGTTGTCAGCAGGGACCCTTGTCACTTCCACGAGGTCTGGGTCATTCTGCAACTGATCAATTATTCACTGTGCCTATTCCATTAGGATCAATCCCCTTGCATGTGCCTCCGATGTCATAGTCAGTCCCCTATTTTGCACCTATGTGGTCTCTGCCACTCTGATTTCTTCCTTGGAACTAAGGGCCTCTTGATCCAATTTCTCTATAGTTGTCACCTGTTCATCCATGCTCATGGCCTTGAACCTGGTCATTTTTAGGTTATCCATCCTTTGCACCACCTCGTCCCAGTCCTGGAAATTCTCTGTAAATAATTCATCTTTGAACTTATTGTGAGCATACGACCAACAAAATGACACCTATGAAGCATGTTGCAGGACCAAGCCCTTTGGATCATTCTTGCGGAATCTTCTCATCATGAATGTGAATTCTATTTGTCTCAACCCTTCTTGTTTGGCTTGAGGGGTGTCCTTTAGCAAGTGGAACCCTACATGGAAACCATAGGGTATGAAATATTGTTTCTTGTCCTTGACCAGGGTGGCATTGTAGCCCTACAGGATTGTTTGATAACATATTTCTCCTGCTACAAGGCAGTCTAAGACATGAGCTGATAGGATATGCGGTGCTCAGGTGGCCCCAAGCACCCTAATGTAGGTGGAACTCTCATCCAAATACCAATGGCCCACATTGGATATCATCATTTTGGCTGTCATCAATAGACTTGGGCATTCCTTCTTAAAAAGAATAAAATAAATTATGGAGATGAATTCATCGTAGATGAGGGAGTAGGATTTCCTATACCTCTTTTTCCATAGCACGTTGAAGTAGATGTGGACCGAGATCTCTGCAACATGCCAACTCAAATTCATGTCGACAAAGATGTTTTTGGCACACATGACATCGAGAAAGTATGAAGCCATGTAAAATGTTGGTGCTTCCCCTTCCTTAGGCACCTAGGCCTACTGCCCAAAGATTCTCAGTTGCTTAGATATTATTTCTCCCCATTTGAAGCTGCACTCGACAATCACAACTGTGTATGCCAAAGGCATCCATGCCTTTGAAAACCTGGAGAAATATTTCTCTCTGTACAATCGAAAGATGAGAGCCATCAAATAGACATATGGCTCCCTTAAGTTAGTTTTCCCATGCCAACCAATGCTCCAGTTGGTAAAATTCTTGTCCTCCATCCACCATGAGCCATCGCTTGACTAGTGTCGTGGTGTTCATAGAAATTCATGACAAAGTTTGTGTTTAGCCGCTCCTATGGATCTCTATGTTTGTAATACTTTTGAACTTATACCGGGAGGAAAAATCTGACACACCCATCATTGTCATCATTGAATAAACACAACTGTGTGTATGTGTGGTTGAAGAAAAACTTCAAGACTTCTATGCAGGGAAAAATGGGGGTTGTGCTTTCCACCATATGTAGATACAGCCGTCGTATGTTCAAGAACACCTGGTCGTCGAGCACCCTTATGTCTAGATCATTGTGTGGGACATATTCTGGGTACTCTTCTCGGCTAATCCTCTTAAAGAGATCCCCCCAATGTGGGAGCGCCATCTTGGACCTTTTTCTTGCCTCTGTATCGCCAAGGGCCAGGGGCTAGACAAAAATATTCTTTGTTGTTGTCTTGACAATAGGATTTGGCCTAGGGATGTACTCCAATTTCATCGCAGTTCCCGGAGAAGAACCTTCCCCATCTCTAGTTCTTTCAACTTTGGTTCTCTTGGTGAGCATCTAGTGGTTGTATTTCTCGGTGGCATCATTCCTGCAACTTAAACACAATTTGAGGGACTATATAAAAATTGAGAAATTCACATACAAAAATTACAACCAACGAATTTACAGACTCAGATACATACCTTTGAATCTTGTTAAAACCTCGTTATTTTGACAATCACGGGATCAATACAGCCTTCGAGTTTCTCGTCTTGCTCCTCTGGATGCTCCAGAATTCTCTTACGTGCAAAATAATTTTGTTTACAATGGCTCAAGGGATTTTAAACATGAAATATCTTATCATGTTGCATCAACCATTCAATTTGGGTTATGAGTGAATTCTTAATAAATCTACCATCAAATCTCTAGAACTTAAATTCATCATGGGTTTATGGTAGAGGTGCAGGTGGTGATGTGGTCTATTAGTGATTTTAAACGGCTTTTTTGATTGGCGCACAAGGTAGAAACTAATGTGGGATCGATTATTAATTAGCTCCTTAAATGCTCCAAATCCGATCGTATCTAATGCTAAAACATCCCATCGTGTCACTCTCTTAGTGGGTGGATCAGGGATCGGGGGGTGTGCTATGAACGTTTTCATTGATAACCTCCTGAAAAAAGTTCCGACTCTGATCGATCTTACCATACATTTCTGACGCGACAACGCTTACTCGAAGGTGTGACTCATACCTAGGGAACCAAGGATAACGCGAGATAACAATAGACCATATGACCCTCTTACTTGGCAAAGACACGCAGTGTTGAAGACCGGTGACTTAATTCGCTTGTATTAATCAGATTCGAGTGTTGACGATTAAAAACGTCAACGTAGTTTTTCCCACAAAGTGTTTCTAAAGCCTATTATTATAATAATAAATAATAGTAGTAGGTGGGACCCCCTTGAACTATTGAAGATCATCTCTGCTCATTTTTTATGCTGTTATGATGTGTGACACGGTTTAAATGCTTGATGAGATATTGTTGTTGTTGGTATGAGTTGAGAATTTGAGATGTTGATTCTTCATGTTACTACATCTTATGCTATTCATTAACGTCATTTGTTCTTATCGCACCTACACAACAAACACGTTAGTGAAATCACATGGAAGGCAATGTTCGAGAAAGGAAAAAATACTATAAGTGCAAAGAAAAGGAATCCAATGCTGCGTTTTTACTATACTACATGAAAACAATGGGAAATAAATAAGAAACAATTGTAGAAGGGAATAATTTTGATTTATCCTATTCACTATACTACATGCATGAAAGAATTAACAATTATCCTAGCTAACAAGTAAATGGTTGTGCAATGCTTAATTGGATTATGTGGTCGATATATATATATATGGTGTATTTGGATAGATTGAATGTTGATGGCACATTTGACCAAGTAATGGACGTTCATGGTTATGTGATTTTGTTTGAGTTATAAGATGTGAAATAGGATGTGGTGATCGCGCTACTGGCCTTTAATGTGGTGATGGTTTTGATACATGGTTGATTAATCATGTTAATGGAGAGTTTGTTGGCATGTACTGTTGAGTTAATGAGATATGGGTGGCGGCAACGTGCATTTAATGCACGTAACCTTTACTCTTCCCATTGGCCGCCACCCTAGTTGGGCTATTATTTGATCTTGCTGTTGTGGTTATGCTCCAAAATTTTAGCAGGGAAGGAATCGCTTGACCAACTCTCGTTTTAAGGAATTCGATTACAGGTATGTCTTATTTTGGCCATTCGTGACTCTGCTCTAGTTATTAAATGATTACTGGCTCAGGTGTATGGGTTTGTGTTTTCCTAAGTGTTGCAACTGTGTGAAATTTTGCTCCTTGGATGAAGAGTGGATGGTTCTTCCAGTAATAATTTTGAGTTCGTAGAGGTAATTGGTCTTCCTAGGTGATAACTCTCTGTTACCACTGTTGGTTTAGTTGGAGGGTTTTTGTTTAAGTCTTGGGTGGATAGCTATCTTCACACACTGTCACTAAATCTAGTCTCTGGTTTTCATGGGTTTAATGGTCGAAGGTTTTTTGCGTCACTATGTGGGTTTACTTCAACATTTTCCACCACTAAAGTTCACGAAGTAAGTGTTATGTTCTTAACTCTACCCTGTCCTCACCTTATGTTTTGGTCCCCTCCCATGGATTGTTACCTGTCCACAATGAGTCATGTCTCTCTCTATGTGCACACCCTTGGTCTCAACAGTTCCACCATTACAAGTAGTTGGCTCCGTTCCCCTAATGATGGCTATTGGGAAAACGCTTAACCCTCCAATCTGGAGTTTTATAGAGGAGACTATTGTGCCTGTCAAGTTGTTATGGGTTATTGTGGATTGAATGAATAGTTGTTTTCCTTGGATACAGACTTACCCAGTTGTTCGTATAATAGTCATGTTGGTTTGGCATTTGGCTACTGCTTCTATGATAATAAGAATAAACCCTTCGTTGCCAATTGCACTTTCAAAAGATACAGTCACCCTCCTTATGTTAATAGCTCAGTATTGTTAATGGAAAGGGCCTTTGCCCCGATTCTATTGGATGTGTGGGTATGCATAGCTACCATGGCTCGTTCGATTGATTGATTTTCTACAATAGTGGCGAATTGTTTGGTTGATATATAGTCATTGGTATTTGCACTAATAATTATTCGAATGATAGCTGACATTGGTTACAAATGCTTGGTGTTTCTCACACATGTTGCGTTGTGTGTATGGTGTTTTGCAAATAAAATATTGGGCATGGTAACTATGTTTTTCTTGGGGCCGAATGATTATTGAAATGGATAACTATAGAAAGTATATCCATTGCATCCTTCTGCTTGTTGGTTGTATAGGCCTGAGTGTGCACAACATAGTCGATCACGATTTGAATAAATTGAATAAATCTTATATTAAATCATTGACTCAGCCGATATGTTGAGTTATTATTGTGACTATGTATTTGTTGTGTTGAGTGGAAATGTTGCATTGTGGGGTTTTGTTAGCTGCGCACTGTGTGTGGTATAGATAGCTTGGGTTTCACACTCAGGTATACCCACAAAGTTTTAAGCATGTTTATTTATTGCAATCGACCACTGGTTAAAGCAGACATGTTGTTGATGACACTCATGTTGGATGGGTGGCCCAGTTTTTAAGTCACGTTGAATTTTATTTTTTTTACAGTGGCAGAACTACATTGCCTGGGCAAATTACCTGGTGCATAGCTTGTGTCTAAATGGTGACTGTGGGTTATATGATTAATAGTATTTTTGGGCATGGCAATCTAGTATTGATTATCTAGTTACTTCCTATACATGTTTAACGAATACCACTACATTTAAATGATAAGACCGATTGCAGTGATAGTGATTTCATTGTTAATTTGAAAACATGACCTTTGAAGTATTATTGTGATTGAAGAAATGCATGGGCAATGGTTGATTTTGATAGTTACAGATTGGAAATGGGTAATGTGCGTAAACTATTATAAAATGAAAAGTATCTGAATTAAGGGAACATAACCTCTTGCTAATGGTGTGGAATACATAGTGTCTTGTGATGGCACTATGTTGGATATTTGATTAATGAACAATGAACTAGTTAAATGCACAGGAACTATTATTTGGTCAAATGATTGTTGGTGGATGCATCTCCTTTCACAGAATGGTTATGGGTCACTTAATTAATTTCATGAATAGTAATCATTCTTATTCCCTTCCATTATTTCATTTTTCGCTAATTACAAACCTTGTCACCTCCCATATTCATTTTTTTCACTCCCTGTTCTTAGATTGATTACAGTCAAGAGATTTATGTGTTAAAGTAGATGGAAGTGGTAGTGTCTTGTGTGGATTGCAGTGAGGTCTTATTGGTTTCTTTATAGTTGTTTGTTGTTGTCATTGAGCAGTGACCATGTTTCCCCCCCCTTATTATATCATATTTTCGCTCAATACAACCCCCTCACATATCCCAGAACCCTGTTTCACCCCCTGCTTGTTGATTAATAGTAAAACAATTTGTATGGATTGGATTGCATGAGTCCGATACATTATTGAGCCAAATCTATTTAATATTTTTAAAGATTTGTCATGTATGGTTATTTAAAAGACTATTTGCTAATTGATCACGCATGCAGGATGAGTTTTTTCAGTCGATGTAGCCATGGCTGAGGAAACAAAGGTAGAGGTAATTGGAACCAAGGCCCAAGAAGGCCTAAGTTCTCCATACATTTTGACGTTGATTCAAAAGAGCTTGGCCAATTGTTTCATGCCAAATTCTTCAATTGGATTGGGTAGGGAATAGTCCAACCTAGGCCTGAAAGGCCTCCTTTCCAAGCCCCTCAAGCACCTAGTATCCCTATACCTCCTCATGTCTCATTACAACCCAAGGTCCCTGAAAATGATGGATGGCAGGAGATTGTCCACCCAACAGTCTCCCAACATCGTGGCTGTCCCAAATTGTATTTTCCTCCTCCTCCGCCAGTTAACCCCATTTCCCAAGCTGCCCCTGATCACTCACCAATGAAATCCTCCCATGCTAGCAAGAGATTGAAAACTAAGGCTCACCATGCCCTTGATAAAGGAAAATCCACTGTTGCCCCCTCCTCACCCGCCAATGGCTCTGACAAGTCTGTGTCTTCCCAGATGCATTTGAGGCATGATTGTTCCCACATGATCAGTGAAATTAGGCCTAAAGGCTCTGCACAGCCAAAGGCAAATTTAGAAAAATCAAGAGGTGACAGCAGCAATCAAGGAAGGGTTGCATCACAGACTGGGAAATATTGTTTTTGAGTTTATTATATCTATTGTTTTATGACAATTGACTTCGGGGATCTTTGAACAACATGTTTATTTTGGATATATGAGTATTATTTTTGAAATAATTTCAAATTTCATGAGGTTAAATTGCCCAAAAGTGAATATGTTGATGGGAGGCACAAGGATGTGTGTTTTTCTTAACTAATGGTTATGTTATGATTGTTATGATTGTGAGTCACAAGGGGTCCCACCTACTAGTTATTATTTATTTATGACCCTTATTATAATTATTACTCTCCCCCCTAACTAAAGTTAGTTGTGTCTTTTAATTAACTTAACTAATGAATTGGTTCAACTTATTCAAACAATTCTAATTTGTTAAAAGCAAAAGGAAAGGGAGGAACAAGGGGAGGATAGAAGCAGAAGAATGATAAGGTTTTCTCTTTGAGTTATGTTGAGATAGTTTAGTTTTAATTCATTCATATATTCATCAAGGACTAATTATCTTTTGTGATAGCAGGGTATTATTGTAGACATCAATATTCAAGGTTGAATCAAATCATCTAGACACTTGTTTTTCAGATGTGTTGATCTAACTTTGATAGTCTATGTAGACTTATCTGTTTGTGAATTAATTTTCATCACTAATAAAGGCTATTGTGCAGAGTCGAGTGGGCACCAATTTGTGGCAAGTTAATCCAACTTTTAGAGTTCAATTTTGGTTTTCTGTCAGAGGTCCTTTTGTATGTTCCATCAGGGATGTCTAAGTTTGACTTTGATCCAAGATTTCTGTATGAGATTTTGTAAAGAAAACGACTCTTTAGTGAATTAGAATGAAATAAATGATTGTTTTATATCTCTTCCATCTTGATTATCATCTTGGTATCTTTACTTTTTTTCTTACACTTATTTGAACAACTGTTATATTCAAAACATTACATAAAAAGTGAATTTCCAGCAAGCTTTTTTGTTGATAAAAAACTACCCTAAGCACTCGTAATTAATACTTGTGAGTTAGGATGTTATTTTTGTTGGCTATAAACATAAGGTGATATTCCCATCTACTTTGATTTATCCAAGTAAAGTTTGAAAATGTTTGAGTAAGATCATTTTGTATCTTTTCCTCAACATTTATTTTTGCGACCATACTAGGGAAACCCTTGATATCTCTCCGATTAATTTTTATATTCGATTTTTCATCGATGCATATTTATTTTTTTAATTTGATTCTTTGACTGTTTTACTATTGATGACTGTTCATGTTGCAAGTAAACCCAATATTGAGACCGGTCTCCAAGACCAAATGATCATTTCTTTGAACTTATTTCATACTATTTTAGGCACTGCTAGGACCTATGCTAAGCTTAACCTTTATTGGGAAGCAATTGAACAAGATATTAGTGTTCAAGAACAATTGGAAGCTAGATGTAGGTAGCCTAAAAATCAGCAGTAACCTTTTGTTTCTTCAGTTTTGGCCTTCCTTTCATGTCCTTAGATTCAGGTGCTTCCAGAAGAAGGAGAGGCTTGTCACCTGAAATCAATCTTATTTTTGAAATAGGAAGAATAAATGTAGTGTTATCTGTCCAACAAATTTCTCTAAGGAGGAATTTATCTGATTCATCCATCTCGTCTTTCTTTCCCTCACCTATCATCCATAAGATGGCATCTAGTGGTGGCTCTGGTGGAAATGGAAGTGCTCCATCTTCCCAATATTCATCGTCATTGGTGATTGGTAGCTTGTACAACCACCATAACCCCGTCCAATCTACTACAAACTCCACCAAAGTCATTAAAAAGTATGGTCTTTTTCATTTCAAATAAGACACCACAACCACACCATGGCATGTGTCCTCTCCTCTTAACCTAACACCTTCTACTTGACCACTTCCAAAGTTTAAAGAGAATTTTCCTAAGTTTTCAAGAAATAACACTATCAGTATCAATGAACACCTAGTGGCATTTTCTAATATTTTTCATAACATAGGGGCTAACGATAATGACACTTGCATGCACTTTTTCATCAATTCCTTGGAAGGAAAGGTTGTGGCTGACTTCTTTGACCTTCCTCTTAAGATCCTATCTACTTGGGAGGATTTGATCTATTGGTTTTGATCCCACTTATGGGAAATCCAAAATCCCTACCGAGAAGCTAAGGGAATACAATAATGTCACTTATAAATATGGTGAGACCATTAAGTCTTTCAACTTGTGTTTCACCAAGTTGTATAATCAGATCCCCAAACTTATCTGCACTCAGAACCAAGCCGCTTTCATGCATTCCTACAATACATTTCCTTCTCCCTACCATCATAAGCTTGAGGAAAAATCCATTGATAATATCGGTTCTGCTCTGCATACTTTCTCAGAGTATGAAGATCATCTTGAAAGAACTGGTCTTCCCCAGGGAGAATTAGTTAGACAGACAGACATGTCCTCTCTCTTACAGCTAGTACAAGATATGAAAAACAATATGATATCATTAGAGTGGAAGGGTGTTGTATCCCCACTCACCCCTGTAGGTTCATCCTCTTCTGCACCCCCCTTTAGAAATCTAGTTGAAAACAATTTTCAGCCTAAAGCTATCCTGCCTCGGAATTGGTGTAACTTTTGCGAGAAGCACCATGAAGAAACTACATGTGAGGTAAAGAAGAGTGCCAAAGATAAGATATTTGGTAAGAGACCAGAATCTATGATCATTTTCCTAGACTTTGTGGAGGCAGAGGATGTCATGGTTATTAACACTAGGAACAAAGCCTATGCTCCCAAGGGTAAATTTGATCCTCCAAGCAATTCTTCTAACCCGAGCTCGTACTCAACCATTGGTGCACCCCAAGTTCCTAAAATTCCTAAAATTCAAGGAATCACTCCCCCTCTTCCCTCTTCCAAGTACAATATCTTGAATAAATTGGCCAACATCAAAGCAGATGCAACCCTCCTAGACATGGTTGTCGTCCCTGAACAACAGATGCATATGAAACAATTCATGGAAGGAAAATATTTCATTGTAGCCAATCTTTCTAAAGAAGTAGACGAAGAGGATTCCTTTGTAAATAAAGTAGGTGTACATAACTTTAGATACCCTGTAAAAATACCCCCTTTTATATTTATGTAAAGATCATGGATAAGATTTCCCATTGTTGCCTCATTGATGGTGGTTCGGGCCCAAGTGTCATGTCGAAGATAATTGTGGAAGAGCTAGGCTTGTCATGTACAAATGAAAATTCTATAAGAATTCTCTCCTATAATAGTCTAACAAAAAAAACCATAGGATAGATTAAAGATGTAACCTTTGTTTTATTCACTCATCCTAAGATAAGGAAAACCCTTGGCATTCAGGTGATTGATATGCATGTGAGCGATTATTCAATTATCTTGGGGAGAGATTGGCAAGACCTAATAGGTGGATACCTCTCACTTGACGGGACACATTTATCCATTCTTCAGAATGGTAAGAATATTATAGTCCTTAGATAAGGAAGAAATTTACCCTACATAGAGAGTGTTCCGCAATCTAGCGTAAACTATATCGAGGAAGACGTAGGAGTGTATTCCATCTTTGTGGAAGATGATAATATTCCTCTGGAGGGAATTGATTCAGATGATGAATTATGGCATATGCACTTTGATGTTTCACACTCTAATGAAGGTAACCGGCTAGTATTATCTTGGTTTTCCCTATAGGAAAAATTCATAATCTGTCATACAAGTTGGAGTTTGCTTGTTCAAACAATGCCACTGAATTCAAAGCTTTGTTGTTAGGCATTGAGAATGCCCTTAATCTTGGTTGTGGTCACCTTTCAGTTTTCATAAATTATGATCTTGTTGTGAACCTGATATGTAAGACATGATCTCCTAGCGACAAGCTAATGGAACAATACTCCAAAACTATATGGGCACTTTTCTTGAACCTTCTATATTTCAACATCACTCATGTTAAGAAGGAGTTGAATTTAATAGTTGATCGATTAGCTATCTCTGCAACCTCTCCTACTCAGCAACTCTTGCCTCGCTAGCCTCATTGTGCTTTCCAATCTCTACATCATCCATACATTTATGAAAATGAAGGATTCTGGAAGGCCATCCCCAATGATGAGAGAATTTGTGTTGTCATTTGAAATGAACCTCTTAAGCCTGAGGAGATTATATCTATGGAAAATAATAATATTCCTGGGGGCTTGAATCCTCTTGAGAGTTCATTTTCTTTGAGTGTTGTAGGCAATAAAGATAAAAGAAGAAGAGGAGTTACAGAAGAAGGTGATTGAAACCATCCTCCTGAACATTAGGACATTTGAACCTTCAACCAATGTTAAAATAAATGTCCAATGTTCTGGTAAAAAAGAGATGAGGTCCACTGAACTACTTGGTGAATCTCAAAAGGCGTTTTCTTGGTATTATGAGGATATTCATCGTTTTGATCCTAGTCTTGTTCAACATATTATTAAACTAGCTAGGAAAAAATAAGAATTTGTTAACTCTGCACCGAAAGCATCCTTTCGAAGGGATTTGAGAGATTTCTTAAGGGCTGGAATGTTTTTTTCAGCCCACCCTGAATGGGTCTCAATTTGGAAATCAGCCTCGGGGACCACTGATAATATCATAACTTCTTTTAGTCTTCGAACTTTCAGGAAAGTGATTATGAGAAATCCCTTTCCCCCTCTCAATATTGAAATGTTTTTCCAACAGGTTGTAGAGTCACAGTTAAGACCCTTACTTGACAGTATATTTGGTTACAAAAGAATCAAAGGAAAAGGGGAAAATGTTCACAAAACCACTTTCATTACTAATTGAGATACTGTGCCTTACGAATGTTGGCTTTTTAGCTTACTTGATATGTCAAGTATTGCTTTTAAAAAAACTATGCACATGACTCTCGATGAATTGGTCAGTCTCCATCTCTATCTTGATGAGCTAATTGTGCATGTCAAGGGAATGATGATTACATCATATTTCCAGGTGATCGGTCCTTTCCAAATTTATTTTTTCTTGGATACTAATTCTTATATCTCAAAATATTTATAGGAGCAATTGTTTCCCTATAGCACTAACAACCCTCACTTGACATATTACAAGGAACCAACATGAAAAGTTCTAATGCTATATGGATTTTGTTGTATACTAGTAGCCTAGATATGCTTTCAATTTTTGTGCTTCTTTTCTACACTTGCAGTATCTTTATTTCTGCCTTCTAATCTAAGTTTTATTTCCTTGTTGTTTTTCAAATTGAGTCTTTTACTACTACTGTTTTAATTTCTGCAGTATTACTTTTGTTGCGATTTTTTGTCTTTATCATCTTTTAGTGTTTGGTCAAGATAGAATGTTGGATCAATTCTGCCACAATGACACTCCTACAAAGCATTGTTAGTCGATAAAAATCAATCTTACGTATCTTTTATGATGTCTCCTCTGAAGGGACCTTGAAATTGTTACATATTTCCACTGTTGTCTTACAAGGAATTCGTTACTTCTCGCTTCTTCTTACCATTTCTTCATCCATCGAGATATTAATAGAAAGTCTATAAGTTTTCCTCCTTGAAAGATAAGAGTGTATTCCAGTTGAATGATTATGCATACCGTGGTAAAAACCCCTCATACTTAACACTTTTCATCAATTATTCCCAAATTCCCAGTCATTTTTCCATTAAATCCGCTCACTTCCCCCTGTTGCATAATTATTCTAATTATGTCTTCTAATATTACTCTTCTTGGTCTGTAAAAACATGAGTTCTGAGTTCTAAATCTGTTGGAAACAAATTTTCCCTGTGGAGTCGCCAGTTTGTTGACGATTAAAAACGTCAACGTAGTTTCGCTGGCAAAGTGTTGCTAAAGCCTATTATTATAATACTAAATAATAGTAGTAGGTGGGACCCCCTTGAACTATTGAAGATCAGATCTGCTCATTTTTTATGTTGTGATGATGTGTGACACGGTTTAAATGGTTGATGAGATATTGTTGTTGTTGGTATGAGTTGATATTTTGAGATGTTGATTCTTCATGTTACTACAGCTTATGCTATTCATTAATGTCATTTGTTCCTATCGCACCTGCACAACAAACACGTTAGTGAAATCACATGAAAGGCAGTCTTCAATAAAGGCAAAAATACTATAAGTGCAAATAAAAGGAATCCAATGCTGTGTTTTTACTATACTACATGCAAACAATGGGAAAGAAATAAGAAACAATTGCAGAAGCGAAGAATTTGGAGTTATCCTATTCACTATACTATATGCATGAAAGACTTTACAATTATCCTAGCTAACAAGTAAATGATTGTGCAATGGTTAATTGGATTATGTGGTCGATATATATATATATATATATATATATATATATATATATATATATATATATANTGGATAGATTGAATGTTGGTGGAACATTTGACCAAGTAATGGACATTGATGGTTATGTGATTTTGTTTGAGTTATATGATGTGAAATAGGATGTGGTGATCACGCTATTGGCCTTTAATGTGGTGATGGTTTCGATACATGGTTGATTAATCATGTTAATGGAGAATTTTTTTGCATGTACTATTGAGTTAATGAGATATGGGTGGAGGCGACGTGCATTTACTGCACGTCACCTTTACTCTTCTCGTTAGCCGCCACCCTAGTCGGGCTATTGGTTGATCTTATTGTTGTGGTTATGCTCCAAATTTTTAGCAGGGAAGGAACCACTCAACCAACTCTCGTTTTAAGGAATTTGATTATAGGTATGTATTTTTTTTTTTGTTCGTGACTCTCCTATGGTTATGAAATGGTTACTGGCTCAGGTGTATGGGTTTGTGTTTTCATAAGTGTTGCAATTGTGTGAAATTTTGGTTCTTGGATGAAGAGTGGATTGCTCTTCCTATAATAATTTTGAGTTCATAGAGGTTATTGGTTTTCCTGGGTGCTAGCTCTCTGTTACCAATGCTAGTTTAGTTGGATGGTTTTTGTTTAAGTCTTGGGTGGATATCTATCTTCACGCATTGTCACTAAATCTAGTCTCTGGATTTCATGGGTTTAATGGTCGAAGGTTTTCTGCATCATTATGTGGGTTTAATTCAACATTTTCCACCACTAAAGGTCACAAAGTGAGTGTTATGTTCTTAACTCTGAACTGTCCTCACCTTTTGTTTTGGTCCCCTGCCATGGATTGTTACCTGTCTACAATGAGTCATGTCTCTCTCTTTGTGCACACCCATGGCCTCAAAAGTTCCACCATTACGAGGAATTATCTCCATTCCCTTGGTGATGGCTACTTGAAAAACCCTTAACCCTCCAGTCTAGAGTTTTATAGAGGATACTGTCGTGCCTGTCAATTTGTTACGAGTTATTGTGGATTGAATGAATAGTCATTTTCCTTGGATACAGACTCGCCCAGTTGTTCATATAGCAGTCGTGTTGGTTTCGAATTTGGCTACTGCTTCTGTGATAATAGGGATAAACCCTTCGTTTCCAATTGTACTTTCAAAAGACACAATCACCCTCCTTATGTTAATAGCTCAGTATTGTTAATGGAAAGGGCCTCTACCTTGATTCGATTGGATGCGTGGGTATGCATAGATACCACAGCTCGTTTGGTTGATTGATGTTCTACAACAGTGGTGAATTGTTTGGTTGATATACAGTCACTGGTATTTGCACTAATAATTATTTGGATGATAGATGGAATTGGTTACAAATGTTTGGTGTTGCTCATGCATGTCATGTTTTGTGTATGGTGTTTTGCAAATGAAATATTGGGCATGGTAACTATGTTTTTCTTGGGGCTGAATGATTATTGAACTGGATAACTATAGAAAGTATATCCACTACATCCATGTGCTTGTTGGTTGTATAGGCTTGAGTGTGCACAACATAGTCGATCACGGTGTGACTAAATCGAAGCAATATTATATTAAATCGATGGCTCAGCCGATATGTTGAGTTATTACCGTGACTGTGTATTTGTTGTGTTGATTGGAAATGTTGCATCGTGGGGTTTTGTTAGTTGCACACTGTGTGTGGTATAGATAGCTTGGGTTTCACACTCAGGGATACCCACAGAGTTTTAAGCATGTTTATTTATTGCAATTGAACACTGGTTAAAGCAAGCATGTTGTTGATGACAGTCATGTTGGATGAGTGGTCTAGTTTTTAAGTCACATTGAATTTTATTTTTTTACAGTGGCAGAACTACATTGCCAGGGCAAATTACCTTGTGCATAGCTTGTGTCTAAATGGTGACTATGGGTTGTATGATTAATCTTATTTTCGGGAGTGGAAATATAGTCTTGATTATTTGGTTACTGCTTATACATGTTTAATGAATATCACCACATTTAAATGATAATCTCAATTGAAGTGATAGTGATTTCATTGTTAATTTGCAAACATGGCCTTTGAAGTATTATTGTGATTGAAGAAATGCATCGGCAGTGGTTGATTTTGATAGTTACATATTGGAAATGGGTATTGTGCATAAATTGTTATAAAATTCAAAGTATGTGAATGAAGGGAACAAAACCTCCTACATATGGTCTGGAATACATATTGTCTTGTGATGGCACTGTGTTGGATATTTGATTAATTAACATTGAACTAGTTAAATTCACATGGACTATTATTTGGTCAAACGATTGTTGGTGGATGCATCTCATTTCGTAGAATGTTTATGGATCAATTAATAAATTTCATGAATGGTAATTGTTCTTCTTCCCTTCCATTATTTCACTTTCCGCTAATTAAAAACCCCGTCACCTCCCATATTCATTGTTTTCACTCCCTGTTATGAGATTGATTACAGTCAAGAGATTTCAGTGTTAAAGTAGATGGAAGTGGTAGTGTCTTGTGTGTATTCCAGTGAGGTCTTATTGGTTTCTTTACAATTGATTGTTGTTGTCATTGAGAAGTGACCATGTTCCCCCCCCTCATTATATCATATTTTTTCTCATTACAACCCCCTCACATATCCTAGAATCTTGTTTCACCCCCCTGCTCATTGATTAATAGTAAAACAATTTGTATGGATTGGATTGCATGAGTTTGATACATTGCTGAGCCAAATCTATTTCATATTTTTAAAGAGTTTCCATGTATGTTTATTTAAAAGACTATTTTCTAATTGATCACACATGTAGGATGAGTTTTTTCAGTCGAGGTAGCCATGGTCAAGGAAACATAGCTAGAGGTAATTGGAAATGAGGCCCAAGAAGGCCTAGGTTCTCTATACACTTTGACATTGATTCACAAGATCTTGGCTGATTGTTTCATGCCGAATTCTTCAATTGGATTGGGTAGGGAACAATCCAACCTAGGCCTAAAAGGCCTCCTTTCTAAGACCCGCAAGCACCTAGTATCCCTATACCTCCTCATGTCTCATTACAACCTGAGGTCCCTAAAAATGATGGATGGAAGGAGATTGTCCACCCGACAGTCTCCCAACATCGTGGCTGGCCCAACTTGTCTTTGCCTCCTCCTCCACTAGTTAACCCCATTTCCCAAGCTACCCCTGATCACTCGCCAATGCAATCCTCCCATGCTAGTAAGATATTGAAAACTGAGGCCCACCATGCCCTTGATAAAATAAAAGCCATTGTTTCCCCCTCCTCACTGTCCAATGGCTCTGACAAGTTTGTGTCTTCTCGGATGCATTTGAGGGACGATTGTTACCACATGATCAGTGAAATTATGCCTAAAGGCTCTGCACAACCAAAGGCAAATTCAGGAAAATCAAGAGGTGACAACAATAATCAAGGAAGGGTTGCATCACAAACTAGGAAATATGTTTTTTCAGTTTATTATATCTATTATTTTATGATAGTTGACTTCAGGGATCTTTGAACAACATGTTTATTTTGGATATATGAGTATTATTTTTTAAATAATTTCAAATTTCATGAGTTTAAATTGGCCAATATTGAATATGTTGATGGTGTTGAAATTACTAAGACAACTAGGGGGGCGGGCGGGGAGGGGGGGTGAATCAGTTGTTATTGTGATTAAACAATTTTAAGTCTATTAATACATTCTTAATCTTTCTTCAAGTGATCATCAACATTATATAGCATATGGAAAATAAAAGTAATGAGCATCAGTCACACATAAAGTATACACAGAGACAGATTTTCATGAGGAAACCCATAAAGGGAGAAAACCTCTTCTTCTTCGAAATGATAGGTAGTATTTTAAGTTCTGTACATCATCTATAATTGAGCACCAACTCAATGTGAGGTTGCTACCTCTATTTTACAAGATGCAACTTGTTTGAGAGAACCAACTCTCTAGTTTCTCTAGCACCCACTAGAAGGAAGCACCAACTCCCTTAATGTTCCAGCACCAACTAGATCGAAGCACCAAATTCCAGTTGCATAGGCTCCAACCTGTATAATAGAGAACACTTGTTCTCCCTTGCACCACCCTACCACCCTAGAATATAAATGAATAATTAAACAAACAACTACACAGATAAATCGATTCTTACCACTTCTTCTCTGTTCTGTAATTCCGGTCTTCTTCTTACTGTTTTGCAATTCTTCTCTTCCTTTGTCTGTTTTGAAAATCTGCTCTGCTTCAACTTGTTTTGTTATTCTGCTCTACTTCAACTTATTCTGTCATTCTCCTCTACTTCAACTTGTTCTGTCATTCTACTCTACTTCAAGTCTTTTCCTCATCTGTTACTCTTCTCTGAGTTTTATCTTACACTGTGCATATTCTCAGTCTCACCCTACACCTCCTGTGATTTTCCCTTTCTTACTGTTTAATTCATTTTTTCGTCCAAAACAACCAACAACGCATAGTCTGTCTCTTTTTCTTTTTATGCACCACCCCCACAACAGTTACACTTCACATCTTCTTAGGAAAAATAAAAAAACGTCCAAGCAACTGAAACACCAACCGATAAGGAATCATGAATCAGTTTTTCTAACTGATGAATTAACTGTGAGAGAGAACAATAGCCCTCTGATCATATTCAAATTTATCTGCACCATTGGATGAACTTTATTAATCTTGCCTTTAAATTGGGTTTTGGCATTTCAGCATTTATGTGGCCAAGTGTCTTGACACTTCATGTCGTGATCTCCGAAGCTTCGATACAGATCTTTTCTATGCTAGCTCCTTCCTCTATATGACCATGGCCATGACCAAGTGCTTATGCAAAAAGTTCTTTTCGCGAATTTGTATTTCATGAGTCTGAAGATGAGGCATATCGACTCTCCAAGTTGTGATCCCTGAAACCTCGAGATGGAGCTGAGATCAATGGTCCACAATATTGATGAATCTACGGTCTAGATCTCATTGAGAATTTGCATCTTGTGATTCCTTCGATGGAGGTTATTGTCACTCCAAGTTGTGATAGGCGAAACTCCAAAATGAAGCTTAGATCAACAGTCCATGATCTCGATGAATCTACGGTCCAGATATCATCGTGAGTTTGCATCTCACGATTCCTTCAATAGAGGTTCTTGTCACTCCAATTCATGATAGGCAAAACTCTGAAATGAAGCTTAGATCAACGGTCCAGACCACACCTTGATCTGATGGCTGGGATTAAATCATGATTTCGCATACCGCGATTTTGATGGCTATGTTTCTTACCTCTCTAAGTCGCTATAGACAAAGCTCCAAGATGGAGCTCAGATCAACGGTCTAGAACACACCTTGATCTGACGACTAGGATTAAATTGCGATTTCGCATATCGTGATTTCAATGGTTATGTTTCTTACCTCTCCAAGTCGTGATAGGTGAAGCTCTGAGATGGAGCTCAGATCAATGGTCTAGAACAAACCTCGAACTGACGGCTAAGATAGTTTCACGATTTCACATATTACAAATTCAAGAGGTTAGGGAACCCCATTCCTTTGACTTTCCAGTCAGTGACATGATGATCTTTTGCCACATGTCCTGCCTGAAGATGGACGGTCCTCCTTCTTTCGAGATTTTGTGAGCCCGTTTCTCCTTGCACTTTAATGAATGTGTAGGTCCTTCATGATCCAACGATGATTGAATCTGATGCTCAGATCTAACGCCTAAGATCTGTCCTCCTCTTATGCGCATTCTTCTTGTCTACTAATAGATCTGACGGTTCTCCTTCTTTCGGGAATTTTGAATGGGATCCAACGATACAAAATTCTTCTCCTCCTGAGCTTACTTTGTTCTTCTTACTTTGATCTTGCCATCGATGATTTGCCAACAATCCTCTGCACTATCTCTTCTGAGCTTATTCGAATCTTGAATCTTCTTTGCAATGTCTTCTCATAATTCCCATCTATTACTTTCTGTACTCATGCCATCTTCACTGTTGTACTTGCCATCAATGACAAGTATACACACATGCACTGTCTATTAAATATTTTCCAACATTCTCCCCCTTTGGCGTTGATGGAAACACAAGCACCCACATGCATTCAGACTCTCCTCCCAGACTCTTTTCTCCCCCTTTGACATCAATGTCAAAGAAAAAACATGCTCCCCCTGATTTGTTGCAAAACATACTCCCCCTGTCAACTATGAGCATCTTGGAAATACACCAGATATTCAATAAGTACTCCCCTTGACCAGGTGAACAAATTAGACACAATAAATTATAACCCCTAACTTTTGACAAAGATATCCAAAAGGGGTTGCTGCTAATGGTTTTGTAAATATATCTACAATCTGTTCTGTAGAAGGTATATAATTCAGTTGAACAATTCATTTTGTAATTTGTTCTCTGAGAAAATGGTACTTTATTGGAATATGCTTAGTCTTGGAATGAAGAATAGGATTCTTGGAGACACTAATGGCACTGGTGTTGTCACAGTGAATTGGAATGGGATCAGTGTAAGTTACCTTCAAATCTGCAAGAGTTTGTATCATCCATAAAATTTGTGTGCAGCAAGTTGCAGCAACAATGTATTATGCCTTTGTAGTTGATAATGAAATGGATCCTTTCCTTTTACTAATCCATGCAACTAATGAGTCACCCAAAAAGAATGCTCCTCCACTGGTTCTTTTTCTCTCATCAACACAGTTTTCCCAATCTGCATCTGAATAAGAAGTTAACTAAAAATTCTGATTTCTAGGATACCACAGACCATAAGTCATTGTTCCCTTCAAGTATTTGAATATACTTTTTACAACTACCAAATGACTTTGTTTAGGAGCAGACTGATAACGACCTACCATTCCAACAACTTGCATTATATCAGGACGGGATGCTGTGATGTACAAAACACTACCTATCATAGAGAGATATGTCCTTTGATAAACATCCGGTGAAACATCATTTTTACTGATCTTGCAACCAACCACCATACGTGTGCTAACTAGAGAGGAATCTTCCATCTGAAATTTCTTCAACATCTCTTTCAAATATTTTTCTTGAGAAATAAATATTCCTGCAGAACTTTGTTTTACTTATAATCCAAGAAAATATGATAGTTCTCCTATTATGGACATTTCATATTCTGTTTGCATAGAGTTAGCAAACCACTGGACAAATGATTTATTAGTACAACCAAAACCAATATCATCTACATAAACCAAAACAACTAGTAAATTATCACCTTCAGACTTAATGTAAAGGTTACTGTCAACAGTACCTTTCTTGAACCCTTTTTCCTGTAGAAATTTGTCTAGTCTATAATACCAAGCTCATGGTGCTTGTTTTAGTCCATATAAGGCCTTCTTCATCTTATAAACATAATTAGGATTATCTGTCAATGAGAATCCTTCAGGTTGCTCCATATATACTTCTTCCTCTAGATCTCCATTAAGAAATGCTGACTTAACATCCATCTGATAAACTTTAAATTTTTTATGACATGAATAGGAAAGAAACATTCTAATGGCTTCCAATCTTGCCACTTGTGCAAAGGTTTCATCAAAGTCCCGACCTTCAACTTGTGCATATCCTTTACAGACCAATCTGGCTTTATTTCTAACAACTTGTCCTTTTTCATTCATTTTATTCTTGAACACCCATTTGGAACCTATTATATTTTTATCTTCAGGTCTAGGGATAAGCTCCCAAGTATTGTTCTTCTCAATCTGATCTAGTTCTTCATTCGTAGCTCTAATCCAATCATCATGCTTGCTGGCTTCATAATTTTTTTTAGGTTCAGTCATAGATAAAAAAAAACAACTTGAGATTGTTCTAAGTCTTTAATCAATTTCCTTCTTTCCTGAACTCCTTTATTTATATCTCCAATTATCTGATTTTCAGGATGATTCTTTTTAACAACTCTAAGAGGTGATTTTGCTTCTTTCTGTTGATTTGTGTTAGTTGGAGTATTCATGTCTTCATCTGATTCATATTCTTCTCTTTCTGACCCTTGGACCTATTCATCTTCATCTTCAACTATATCTTTTGTTCTTGGTTCAACACTGCTTACATTCTTGACCGGGATTTCTTCATCAACTTTTATGTCTATACAATCAACTAGTTTATGTAGTCTCTTATTGTAGCATTTGTACCCTTTACTATTTGTAGCATAACCCAAGAAGATACCTTCATCATCCCTGTCATCATATTTGCCAATATTTTCATCATTGTTATTGATATAACATTTACTTCTGAAGACTTTAAAATTCTTGATTGAAGCAGGTCTTCCAAACCATAGTTCATAAGGAGCCTTGTCACTGTGTGGCCTGAGATGATCTTTGTTAAGAATATGAACAACTGTATGAATTGCTTCCACCCAATATTTCTGAGGATGTTCCTTTCATTCATCGTTGATCTTGCCATTTGTTGTACTGACCTATTCTGCCTCTCAACAACTCCATTTTGTTGTGGAGTCCTTATAATTGTGTACTCTCTTTTGATCCCATGTTTATCACAGAACTCTTTAAAGTTCCCTGAACTAAACTCTCCTCCTCTATCAGACCTTACTACCTTTATCTTTTTCTTGTTTGATTCTCAGTCAAAGCCTTAAACACTTTGAATTTTCCAAATGCTTCATATTTTTGTTTCAAAAAGGAAACCCAAGTTAGTCTAGAATAGTCATCAATAATCAACATAAAGTAATTTTCTTTTCCTGTACCTTCTTTCCTTGATGGTCCACATAGATCCATATGTACTAACTGGAGAGGTTTTTCTGTTGAAGGAATTTTTTTAGATTTGA
>ML793925.1:116363-210247 GCA_009831015.1 Picea engelmannii
GGGGGGGGGGGGGGGGTTGTTGCGGCCAAAATACAAACATTACATACAAAAATGGAAATTAATCATGATGCAATGGGGCCCTTCACACCAAAATTTTTATCTCCTTCTTCATCCATAACCTTAAACTTTTCCTGTGTTGATCATCTTAGAGTCATGTGTCGATATCCAATTGTTCTTGCTGGATCTGATTCATATCACACATCCCCATTGGTAGGATTGTTTTCCCCAAAAGATGTCAAGAATAGACGAGGAAACTTTCTTGCAATATGGTTCCCCTCATACCACTTTGATTTCCATGCAATCTATCCCTCCATACCAATCTGCCACATTTCTTACTATCTTCTGGGAGTCATTTTCTCCTTGTGTTGCAACATTGTTTCTTCCTTTAAATACTCAAGTCCATGAGGTCCAAGTTCTTCAATAGTCGGAAGAACATGACGTTCTTCCTCCTCATACAACATACAGGGATCAAACAACTTCAAATAATCCATGTTCACCACTGAGTTGATCTGCATATAAGGTGTAAGTTTCAACCTGAAAGCATTATCGTTCACTTTTTCAGTGATCTCAAATGATCCATATCTAAGGGTCTTTAGTTTGTTTAATTATCCTTGCAGTATTTCTATATAGAGATAAAGCCACACTTGGTCTCCAACACGTAACTTATGATCCCCCTTGTGTTAATCATGTCTATATTTGTACAACTGTTGGTTATTCCCTGAACCCTTAGATGTATAGCCTTGATCTTGTCAACGAACGTGCTTTCCTTCTGTTCTTATCCTTGTATTTTTCCTTCTTTCTTATTTGAACATAAACAATTTCAAATGGTGAAGGAGGTAAATAACCAAAACACATCTTGAAATGAGACTTATTGGTGGAAGAATGAAGTGCTCTATTGTAAGAGTGTTCAATGTAGGCTATATGTTCATCCCAAGTCTTTGGATGTTTGTTATTGTATCCTTTCAAGAGTTTCACCAACAACATGTTAACCACCTCGATTTTCCCATCAGTCTAAGGATGGAAGGAAGTGGAGTAATTAAAATTGGTATCTATTCTCTCCCAAAGTGATGTCCAAAATATTCCCAAGAACCTATTGTCCTAATCAGATATGATGGAGGTTGGAAATCCAAAGCGTACCCAGACATGGCTAAAAAATAGTTCAACCTCTTCTCGTCCAGATATTTTCTTCTTACAGAGAATGAGAACACACATTTTGTTAGGTACCTATATAGGTATTGGGGCACCCAAAGGGCCCATAGTGATAATAGTAGAGGCCATTCAATGTAAGGTGGACTAGGTCCACTATAGTATTAAATAAGGCCACTATGGTAGTTAGATATAATAAATGTAAGAGGACTTCTTAGAAGGTTCTTCCTATAGAATTTTCTTAGGTGGTTGGTAGCACTATATAAAGGGGTTCAATAAATTTAATGAGATATGTAGAGAAATATTGTATTTGAAGAGGTATATCAATAGGAGGATGCCCCCTCGAAGAGGCAAGTGAACAAGAGAGGATCCCTTCCATAATATGATCCATTGTATGGTGTTTCCCTACCTCAAGGGTTTTCTTATAATAACAATGTAGTTATTCTATATTTTTCTCTGAAGCTTTGTGGTTTTTATGTATGCAATTATTTGGTTCTTAATAAGTGGTATCATATCACTTTCCTTAGCAGGAAGTGTGGGCAAATATTTTTAATTTTTTTTGCAAATTTATTTTTTCGGAGAAGAAAAACTAGGGTCGTGACATGCCAGACGATTTCTATAGATTTTGAAAATTTTGTATACAATAGTTGTATATATGAGTTCCTCTCATAAAATAACCCAAATCAAAAAAACAAATCATCCGAAACAGAGTCAGAGAAGTGGAGTTAACAACATTTTAAAATCTGCAAATTTTCATGGATTTTTCCGCGGATGGTCATGCAATTTTTCTTATTTATGTAATACCCATGGACAAATTTGCATCAAAAAAATACATATCTGATTTCCTCTCACATTTTCACCCAATTTCTAAAAACAAATCTTGCAAATTGGAGCTCCAAAAGTGAATATACCACTAATTTAAAATCAACCATTTTTTGGAGTTTTTAATGACGGTGATGGGACTGCAAAGCTCATAATTTTTCACATAGTGCTCATATTGCTACCAGGTCAGTGCCATTGGATACATAATTTTAAGATATTTTTTTTGGTATATTATATGTGGTATTTCCAATGTATATTCGACTTATCATGTAAATTAGACAGAATTTTGAAGCCCTTGAGCACCATCTGCAAGAGGGTCTACAACATGTCAAGGAAAATTGTCACAATATTCAAAGGACCTTGGCTAGAATACATGAGGGATATTTTATGGAGTACATTAGGGATGCATATAATCAAGAAGTATATTCTTGGTATGATTATGAGGCTGATTGTGGTGATTGATATATAGATAATTTTCATTTTTGGGATGACCACCACTTTCATATTTTATTTGACTCTACTCCACTTTCTGTAGAGAACATCAATGTGAAAAATAAGGAACCAATTATAATTACCAGTGTCCATCCTTCATATTCTGCAATGGTATTATTCCTTCTAGATTCAATTACAACCCTTTCCCACTATGTGGATGGATCTTCTTATTTGGATCCACATGACAGGTGTCAGTCTTTGGAGCATCATTTTCAGTTCGTTATTAGGTTATGATATCTTCCACGTGGAGTTCACATGAGAATTTGGACATGGGACCCTGGTTTACAATGGAGGTTAGAATACTTTAGCATGGTGGCTTTCATTTCTACATGGTAACCTAGTTCTATATTCTACTTCAACACTATGGTCGATTCTTATACATGGGACCCTGGTATATGGTTGTACACCCTCATAACAAGTGTTGAGGACAACACTTTCATAAGGGGGGTGTAATTTTAGGTAGCTAGAGAGGTAGTGGGGGGCCCAGAGGGCCCATAGTGATAATATTAGAGGCCATTCAATGTAAGGTCAACTAGGGGACACTATAGTATTAAATAAGGCCACTATGATAGTTAGATATAATAAATGTAAGAGGACTTCTTAGAAGGTTCTGTTTCTGGAAGGTGCTTCCTCTATAATGTTCTTACGTGGTTGGTAGCACTATATAAAGAGGTTCAACCAATGTTACAATGATATATGAAGAGAATTGTATTTGGAGTGGTAGCTCAATAGCAGGATTCCCCCTCAAAGAGGAAAATGAAAAGTAGAGGATTCCTTCCATAATAGGATCAATTTTATGGTGTTGCCCTACCTCAAGGGTTTTCTTATAATAAAAGTGTGGTTCTTCTATATTCTTTTATGGATATTTGTGGTGTTTATATATGAAAGTATTTGGTTCTTAACACATTTTGTTGAAACGTTCCACAACAACGAACAAGTAGTCATGGCCTCTACGATTCAAAAGTAAACCTCCAATGAAATCCATGGAGATGTTTTCCCTAGGTCTCCTTGGTATTGGAAATGGCATGTACAAACCAAGCTTCCAATTGCTTGGCTTGCTACTGATACATAGAATGCAACCTCTAACAAACCTTTCCACCTGCTCCTACATATTTGGACAATACACATTCCGCTGCAAATTGTCCGCTGTCTTTGTCATGCCAAAATGTCCAACAACCCTATAAGTATTTTCTTCTCTACTCAATTGAACTATTTTGTCCCAAGGTATGCATAGTTTTTCCATCTTATACAACAACTAATATTAGAGGTGGTATTTATTTCCTTCCATGAAAATGACCACCTTCTCCTTTAGTTTCTTGTAGACTCCTCTGAAATATTCATCTCTCTCATAATATTCACTCAAAATCTCATGAGTGAAAGGCTCAAGCTACATTATCATTCCAATTGATGCAATATTCTTCAGTGGTGGTTGAGAGAGCGTGTGTGATAGTATATTCGTGACTCCTTTTTTGTACTTAATCAATAAATGAAATTATTACAAGAAAACTAACCACTTATAATATATGACTTGTTGCATCTTGCTCTAAATTTGTAGATATTGAAGGGGTTGATGATTTGTATGTGTGACAGTGCCTTTTCCCAAGAGGTAATTCTTCCACTTCTTCACTGCTTGTACAATTGTAGATAGCTCCTCATTGTACATGGGATAGTCAAGCACTGCTCCATGAAAAAGATCTAAATGACAACACATATGCTTTCCTCCTTGCATGAGCACTTCTCCTAATGCATATCCACTAGAATCAATCTCCAAATCAAAAGATCTCTGTGAATTTGGCATGGTTAAAACTATATCATTGATGATTTTCTTCTTTGAATCTTCAAATTCTCTTTGTTGTGTCTTACACCAATGAAAGCCCTTTCCTTTGGCGGTTATGGCATGTAATGGTGCTACTACTATGGATAAGTTTACAATGGATTTCCTTAAGTACTGAGCTACTCCCATGAAACTCCTAACCTCTGTCACATTGGTGGGAATAGGACATTGTGTGATGGTTTCAATATTATCGGGATCTACCATCAACTCTTCTCCTCGAATAATGTGCCCACAATATATCAATGAAGTATTCCCAAACTCACATTTATACAAGTTGGAAATCAATTGAGTCTTCTTCAAGGTCTCTAATACCTGTGTCACATGTGAGAGGTGTTCTTGCCAAGCATTGCTAAATATTAGTAAGTCATCTAGGTATACTATTAAAAAAGAGTCAATGAAGGGATGTATTACATCATTAATGAGACTCATAAATGTTTCAAGTGCATTGCATAATCCAAAACGAATTACTAACCACTCATACAAACCTTGTCTTGTATTGAAAATTGTCTTTCACAGGCCTTCTTCTTAGATCCTCACTTGGTGGAAAATTGATTTGAGGTCCAACTTAATGAAGAATTTGGATTGTTGCAGTTGATCCAACAAGTCATCAATCCTTGGAAAATGATATCTATTCTTGATGGTAATATTATTCAGGGAATGGTAGTCAATGAATATTCTCTAGCTTCTAGCTTTCTTTGGCACCATGATGATGGGTGAACCACATGATGATGTATTGGGTCTCATGACACCCTACTCCAAAAACTATTGCAGTTCCATCTTCACTTCATTTTCTTCAATTAAGGACTACCTATTCATCCCAATGTTAGGTAGTGGCGACTCTGGAAACAACTGAATCTTGTGTTTGAACTCTCTCTTGGGTGGAAATCTATGACATTATTGAAACACTTCCCCATAGGATTTAATCATTTAGTGTAGTTGTTGACACTGTTTGCCACTACATCCTTCCAAGGATGCATTCATATCCAACTTGTTTCCTTCTCCTTGCCTCTTTCCTTCTCTCAGGAAAAACAAGACAAACTTCTTTGTACTATCCATGATTCTTATTTCCTAATCAACACTAATCAAAAAGAGCTTAGTTGTGTCCTGGTGTGCATTTATGGCATAAGATTTTCCTTCCTTTACTAGCCTATTTTGTATTTCTCTCCTTCTGAAAATGGTATCCCTCACGTACAAATATGGACTTCCCAAGATGAATCCACATATGTCTAGAGGAACCACATCTATAACTACTTCATCAACAAAGTTTTGATTGATGGAAAACTTAAATTTCACTTCTTTCTCACTTTCAATTCCACATCTTTCTTTACCTAGCCCAGGGGGTATGGATGTAGATGATATCGAGTCTCCATCCTATTCTTCTCAATGAGTTATGCAGAGATCAAGTTGGATTGTGAACCTAGATCGAACAAATAATCCACCTTACTTTTCTTCATGTGGATTTTCATGTAGAGAAGTTCAATCATCACCTTCTCCTCCTTGTGATTGCAAATAACTAATGTAATTTCTTTATGAATATTAGTGTAGTTAATCTTACCTTCTTGATCTGATGTTCCATCCACTCATTCCTCAACATCCACTGATATTAATTCTTTCTTCTTTTTCTAAAAACATTTGGTGTGTTTCTCAAGGTGCAATTTCCAACTGTTCTCCTCAGCATGTCCCTTTCAATCACATCTTTTACATTATTGGATGGAAGGTGTTTCTCATTATGTTTCTTCCACAATCTTCTCATTCCACTTCTTCTTATTTTTCTTATTTCTTTTCTTCTATTTTGGTTCTACTTGCTTGTGAGGATTCGTTTGTTTCTTTTTCTTGTCTCCCTCAAGGTATTGTGATTGAATGCTAGCCTCATCAATTGTATTCAATATAAAATACATTAGTGCCTATGAATCTGAGGAAACAATGCCCCAAAATACTTGAATAAAACATTTGTACTTTTGTGAGAGACTCCCATCTGAATTTTTTTCTTCTTGAACTCTATCGTGAACTCCTATATTGATTGTCCATGTCTATGTCTGAAGTAATACCATATTATTTGTTGGTGTTCCTCATACGCTATTGGATAAAACTAATATTTGATCATGTTCTTGAACATTTCCCAATGAGTCATTGGTGTCTCATTTCCTATTTCTCTTCTTACTACATCACTCTCCCACGATGTCAAAGCATGGCCTTGAATATTCAATCAAGAAAACAAAATATGGTTTTTTTGGTTACTTAATGCATGCTAAAATATACTTCCATCAGTTATAGCCACTGGTTTAGCTTCATAGCACCACTTATATGGAATAAGTCTTTATTTCCACCTTATCCTCTACACAAAAAGGTAATTGTGTCTTGTCATAGCTGCACTCTCCCATCTCTATCTCATTCTTATTCTATGTTTATAACTTACTTTATTCTCCCTTGGAGCCTTCATGACAAACGTTTGTTTCCTTGCTCATCGCTTCCAATAAAGGTGACACCATTGATGTCAATGTGGCCAAAATATACTCAAATCAATCCAACCTAACCCTAGGATATTATTCCTCTTCTCCTTCATAATGTTCCCCTGACATTCTTGATGATCTACTTCACTCTAGCCTTGGAAAAAACCCTTGTCCCTTTCTTTTCTAATCATTGTGGGTACTTACCATACACGTCTCAATAAATCAATTAGAAATTATACTTTGATACCATATGATCTGAAAACGAGAGTCTTATAGCCTATCCATATCACCAACAAAGAATTCTTTGTAAAAATAATTATAACCTTAGCTCTTTGGATGACGGGAAATTCTCGGCCAATCAAGCCACAAGTTGAGTCAGAAACAAATGAGTCAGAAATATTCAAGTTGAGTTGGAGGAAAAACAAATCAGCCAAAGTCGAGTCGACCAAGTCAAATTAGACTAAAGTCAAGTCGACCAAGAAGTCAAACCGACCCAAAAAAAATGACCGCAGTCGAAAGGTGGGTAGATTGGGTCAACTAGGAAGGATTGTCGACTGAATGAGGAAAGTAGTTCAACCAAGAAAGAACCTAATTACATATGGGTCAACCCGTGGGAAAATCAAATATAGAAGAGGTGCATTCAACACCTATGAATTAAGGGAAAACTTGGGAAATTAAAATTTATCGACCAACAACTAAAAGGAAAGTTCTAGGGGCGAATTTGATCACTGCCAGTGTGTAAAAACATTTGGAGGATTGTTTTTAATAACCCATGATGAAATAAAATGCCCAAGGAGATTTTTGAAATGCACGGTGAGTAAAAACTGTGGGGGTGTCGATTTCAACATTCAATGAGAAGGAAAAACATATGCAAGTTGATTTTAAATGTTCATCGACAAAGAAAAATGTATGGGGTAAAATTGATAGCAGGAGAAATTTGAAAAACGTGTATATGGTCCAATGGTTGCTGACGAATGTCCAAACAACNATATATATATATATATATATATATATACCATCTATGATTTATGGATGAAAGAAAAAAATTCCAGCAAGTCTAGAAAGTTCCCAAGAACTCAAACAAAATTAGAAACTTCTAAAACAAATAGAAAGGGATTATAATAGAGGGTTGTCAATTTGCAACTTCAGAATCAATGTATGGGTAAGATTAAAGAGTCATTATTTTTGTTTAATGACCCATGTGAACCATGTTAACATAAAATGAACTCAACCCAAACAACACATAGTTCTTGTTGCTAAAACATACATAGTCGACAATTAAATTATAGTGCACATTATTTACCATTCATAAACAAATATAAACCATGATAATCATCACACATAAACTTAAATTTTACCCTAGAAACCCAAATGGGAAAACCAACACTCTTTTTTCTTTGGCTAGGCTCTTATTTATTTAGCAACGAGAAATTTATAGGCTCTCTAATACATATCTATGCTCCTTAGGGACATTTGGGAAGCCTCTCCACATCATTCACAATCAAAGAACACGGGATACATAATATAGAATGATGAGTCGATTGGGAGGATAGATGGAAGGTCAAGCATCCTGGTTAGGGTCCTAACCTGCACATAGGTAGAACAATATATTCATATGTAATAAAGGTCAATATTAATAAGGCCATGCAATAAAATAAAATAAGTCGAATGTAAGAAGACCCAATAGAAGCTTCCACTTCTAGAAGGATCTTCCTCTAGATGCTTCTTTGATAGACATATTTAGTATAAATAAGAGTCGAGGGTATGAGAACCCTAGCTTGGAGATTATTGTAATAGATCTCTGCTCAACTGGAGGTTGCCCCCTCGAAGAGGCCCATGAACATTTCTCTCAGAATCAAAGTGTTATTTCTATTTTTATTCTTATATCATTTTAGTGTTATTGTGGTGATTGTTCTAGTTATATTACTATTATTCTTCCATTTCTAGAATTTCATTTTTGTTCTGCATACTTTTTATATCTAGTATATTACAAGTGGTATCAGAGCACTTTCCTTGGCAAAAATTGTGGTTAGTTTTTTTTAATTTTTTTTTCAGGGTAGAGACATATTCTAGTGTCTTTAAGCCATAGAGATTTTTCATTACATGCATAAACCCGCAGTTGATGGATTCATACATGCAGGAAATACAAGTGGTTCTTAAGAGCACATCTGTTGGCCACCCTTGTAACCCCTGTTGGTACCCCTTCGAGTGGTAGTGCATCAGACAACACCTACATACGAATTTTCCTAGATTTCCTAAAGCCCTCTTTAGATAAACTTATTGACCACCTGACTTCTATAGTGACACCAAGAACAACACTTGGGAAGATACTCTCTAGTATCTGGATAGTCGGGTAGTATGGATAAGGGTACGATTTATCCTCCTTAGTTAGTTCCCTGAGATATTGGTCCGAGTACTACTGTTGGACCCTGCATGTATATCAGAGAGATATAGCATAGGGAAAACCCTTGTCTGTAGAACCCTTGAATACTTAACCCTTGGGGACAGAAACATAAACAAATTAAAACAGACAAGATCTATTGTCGTGCAACTATGTTCGGGTTGCCATGTAACTACACATTTCTTCCTGGTTAATAATTTGGGCATTTCATCATTGTAGTATTCTTCAGACTAGAGTATAACTCTGTAGGTGTAAACAAAAAAAAAAAAATTGGAAATTTGTTCACCATTATTTGAGACCTATTCCATTTGATTCATCTCTTTGTCGTTATCACATTCATACATATCATTTTTCGGCAAAAAAATTGACCCCACCCACCCCTTTTCGGTTCCCCCATCCTCATGGCCCATACCTATAGCCAAGACTTGGAAGATCGCTTCAATACTTTGCAATCTAGTCTCACTGAGACCCAAAAATAAGTGAAACAACTCAATGCCAATGTTACCGCCATCAATACAACCATACAATCCTCAATGGAGGAAATAAAAAAAGACCTGACCACCCAACTTGAATCTATCTTTTCAACACTCTACACCAAGTTGTATATCCCTATAGATAACCCTTCCTTTGACTCACCTCCCCATACTGAAGGTGAACATTCCTCTCATTCCCATAACTTTTAGCACCATCACTTTCAACATGACCTATGCCTTCCGCGGGTGGATCTGACCAAATTTCATGGCTTAGAAACCACTGGTTGGGTAACCCAAATGGAACATTATTTCTCTTTGTACGACATTATAGATGACTTGGCCAAACTCTGGTATGGTGTTATCCCTCTAGATCAAGAATGTTCACAATGGTGGCAATGGAGAAAAACTTCTCGTCAAGGGTATATTTCTTAGACACACTTTGTGGCAGAGCTTTATGAATGCTTTGAAACTGACACCAACCATTTGGGCCGTTTGACAAAGTTGAAACACTCAGGAATAGTGGAAGACTTTATAGCTGCCTTTGAGTGGCTAGATTTTCAGATAGAGGGTATGTCTGATGCCTTTTTCCGAGAGTTTTTTATCAATGGCCTCAAGGATGATATTCAGGCTGATGTCTGCATGGCTTGGCCTCAGAGTTGGGTGGAGGCTACTAAAAGAGATAAAGAAGCACAACAGGTTGTATCTTCTCAAAACTGGAAACCCTCCTTTAAGCCTCACCCTAAAACAGTAAATCCCACTACTCCCTCCGCTCCACTAAAGATCCAAAAATTGACCAAGGCTGAAATGGATGAACACCAACTCAAAGGCCTTTTTTATAATTGTGATGGAAAATATTTCCTAGGCCACAAGTGTAAGAAACAAAATCTTTTTATGTCCATTTATGAGGATATTTCGGAAGAGGATGTTGAAACTCCCCTTGTGTCTAAGTCACTTGAAACCACTGACATAACCCCTACCTCAGAAACTCTTGAAGTAGAACCGGTCATTTCCCTCAATGCTCTCATTGGCTTCTCCACTCCCCAAACCCTCAAGCTAATTGGTTACATCAAGCATCGAAAGGTCATCATTTTGGTTAATAGTGGAAGCACCCATAATTTTATTCATCGCCACATTGCCCAAGAAACTCATTGCTACATCCATGCTGTCAATAATTTCCAAATCATGATTGCCAATGGTGGTTCCATGAAATTTGGAGGGCATTGTGAAAATGTGTGTCTCCAAATTGGTGACTACCACTTGAAATCTCATATGTTTTCTTTCAACATGGGTGGTTGTGACATTGTGTTGGGTGCAGACTTGATAAGGACTTTGGGTCCCATTCTCATGGATTTTAAGGAATTAACCATGAAATTTGACCAGGAGGGCCATCAATATAAGTTCCAAGGCATCGTTGCTGGTTCACCTGAGATCATTAGTTCCCATCACATGGAAACGTTGCTCAAAAAAGGTCATTCTAGTGTTATTGCCCAACTCCATGCGATACAAGAAACAAAGACACCCTCGGTGCTGCAAGACCTCCAATCCATCCTTTATAAACATCAAGTGGTCTTTTCCACTCCCCAGGGACTCCCATATTCCCATGGTGTTCATGATCATTCCATTCCCCTTGTACCCCGAAGCCTTCCTCCCAATATCCATCTGTATCGTCACCTCTTTTCCCAAAAAAATTAAATTGAGAAAATGGTCTAGGAACTCCTTAATGCAGGTGTTATCTACCCTAGTATGAGCCCCTACTCTTCTCCTGTGGTCATGGTCCTGAAGAAGGAAGGTTCTTGGTTAATGTTTCATGACTTTTGTGCCCTCAACAAACTTACCATTAAAGACAAATTTCCCATTCCTGTCATTGATGACCTCTTGGATGAATTGAGTAGCATCGAATTCTTTACTAAACTTGATCTTCGTTTGAGCTACCACTAGATACATATGAAAGAGGTAGAAATTACCAAGACTACCTTTAGAACTCATGAGGGCCACTATGAGTTTTTGGTCATGCCCTTTGGCTTGTGTAATGCCCCCTCCACCTTCTAAAGCCTCATGAATCATGCCTTCCATCCTTTTCTCTATCATTTTTTCTTAGTTTTCTTTGATGATATCCTCATCTATATAAAATCCTGGACAGACCATCTTGCTCATGTGGATCGAGTTCTCCATCTACTCTCTCAACACCAACTTTTCCTAAAACAGTCTAAATGTGCTTTTGGTGCCTTAGAAGTAGAGTACTTGAGTCATCTGGTTGGAAAGGACGACATCAGGGTGGAGCCTAAAAATATTGAAGCTATGCAAGACTGATCTCACCCAAATACTCTCAAAATATTGGGGGGATTTTTGGGCTTAACAGGTTATTATCGCAAGTTTTTTAAGAATTATGGAAATATTGCAACACCTCTCACTGCTCTCCTCAAAATGAACTCTTTCACTTAGACTCTAGCCGCTGCTCATTCTTTTCAAATCTTGAAGCTATCCATGTGCACCACTCCAGTCCTGGCCCTTCCTAATTTCACAAAGACCTTTGTCTTCGAATGTGATGCTTCAGGGAAAGGAATTGGTGTTGTCCTTATGCAAGAGGGTCGGCCTTTAGCCTTTACCAGTAAGCAACTATCTGAAATAAATTTGGGCAAATCAATCTATGAAAAGGAAATGTTGGCTATTATGCATGTCGTTGATCTGTGGCACCCTTATCTATTGGGGAAACGCTTCCAAATTAAGATAGACCATCAAAGCCTCAAGTAGTTTTTGGAACAATGCATTTCCTCCCTAGAGAAACAAAAATGGGTGACTAATCTCTTTGGATATGATTATGAGATCATTTACAAGAAAGGAAAAGAAAATGTGGTTGTGGATGCACTTTCCCAAAAATATGAAGATGAAGGATCCCCTTTTTCTCTTTCCTTCAGTGTACCAGATTGGCTCCAAGCTGTTCGTCAGGAATGACTACAAGATCCCAAAATTTCACATCTGATCCAACAATTGCAGTCCAATGCTCCAGCTTCCACAAGGTACTCTTGGCTCCATGATGAGCTTTGATACAAAGGCCATTTGTATTTAAGTAAACAATCAAAGCTTAAATCCATGGTACTTTCTGAGCTTCATTCTACAACCACAGCGGGGCACTCTGGGTTGACCAAAACCTATGACAAGGTCAAACATTATTTTTTTGGGGGATGGTATGAAATAGGACATTCGTAATTTTGTCACTGAATGTGATGTGTGTCAATGCAACAAGGGAGAAACAGTAAAATCTCCAGGCACACTACAACCTCTTTTGATATCTCTATGTATTTTATTACAGGCTTACCCAAATCGGGAAATAAATCAGTCATCATGGTGGTTGTTAATCTCCTTTCCAAGTATGCTCATTTCCGTGCTCTTCAACACCCATTTACAGCATCCATGATGGCTCAAATTTTCATGGATCAGGTCTTCAAGATTCATGGAATGTCGCACTTTATTGTTTTTGATTGCAACCCAACTTTCAAAGGAAAATTTTTGCAAGAACTGTTCAAGCTACAAGGCACCCAATTGCATCTTAACACAACTTATCATCCCCAAAATTATGGTCAAACATAAGTTGTCAACAAGTGTTTGGAAACGTATTTGAGGTGTTTTGCCTTAGAAAAGAAACATTAGTGGGCTCAATGGTTACCCCTAGCTTAATGGTGGTACAACACTTCATACCATACAACTATATGCATGATTCCTTTTGAAGCGGTATATGGACAAAAGCCACCTTCAATTATCTCATACTTACCTGGTGTCTCGAAGGTCTAGGCAGTTGACCAAACACTTACAATTCGAGAGGCTATTATCCGTACCCTCAAAGAGAATTTGGTCATGGCATAGAATCACATGAAGAAACAAGTAGATCAAGGTCACTCTAAACACCAATTTGCAGAAGGGGATTAGGTGTTTCTTCGACTGCAACCTTACAAGAAAAATTCCCTCAAGGTCGAGCATTGTCAAAAGCTAGCACCCAAATTTTATGGTCCTTATATTGTTGTCAAGCATGTGGGACAGGTGGCCTATCAGTTAACTTTGCCCATTCATTCAAAGCTACATTGTGTTTTTCTTGTTTCATGCTTAAAGAAGGTGATTGGAACTAAATGCCAAATTCAAACCAACCTTCCCAAGTTAGCCAAAGAAGGACCCATTTGGCTACAACCACAAGAAGTTTTGGACCAGCGTGAGCGTCGCCTGTGTCATAGAACCTTCAAGGAAGTGTTAGTCCAGTGGAAATATACAACTCTAGCAGATGCCACTTGGGAACCAACTACCATTCTGCAGCAATTTCCACATCTCAAGCCTTGAGGACAAGGTTGTTTTTAAGGGGGAGGACATGTTAGGGTCCTAACCCACACATAGGTAGAACAATATATTCGGATGTAATAAAGGTCAATATTAATAAGGCCATGAAATAAAATATAATAATTCAAATGTAAGAAGACCTAATAGAAGCTTCTTCTTCTAGAAGGATCTTCCTCTAGATGCTTCTTTTGATAGACATATTTAGTATAAATAGGAGTTGAGGGTATGATAACCCTAGCTTGGAGATTATTGTAATAGAGCTATGCTCAACTGGATGTTTCCCCCTCGAAGTGGCCCATGAACATTGCTCTCAGAATCAAAGTGTTATTTCTGTTGTTATTCTTATATCATTTTAGTGTTATTGTGGTGATTGTTCTGGTTATATTACTATTATTCTGCCATTTCTAGCATTTTATTTATGTTCTGCATACTTTTTATATCTGGTATATTACAATCCCCAACACTTCAACTTATGTCTATTTCATTTCTCCTTCATTTCTTAATTTCTTTGTCTTTTCTCCTACATGGAAAAGGTTTCATGAATACAATAATACAATTCCTATCTTTACATAAATTACATATGAATTTGGATATAAATTCCTATCTTTACATAAATTCCTTCATCATCCATAGCCTTAAAATTTTCATGTTCTAATCATCTTAGAGTCATGTGTCGATAGCCAATTGTTCTTGTTGAATCTGATTCGGATCAATAATGTATGAATATGAAACTTGGAATATTATAGGATGTATTCTTTGTTGTACCAACAAGCCTAGTAATAGGAAGCAAGGTATACACCATCCCTTACTTGTAACCACTCAACCTTGGGAAAGCATTTCCATGGATTTTGACAGGTTCAACAAGATGTATGTTCTTATGCATTGTATAAAGACTATTAGAGGACAATAAGTAGAAAACATGTTCTTTGAAAAGGTTTGGATGCACTTTGGGATACCAAGGAACATCATCTCAAACATGAATACTAGATGTTTTAGTTCCTTTTGGACTACACATTAGGAGAAGATGGACATGAATTTGAAGATATATACAATATTCCATCCATAAATAGATGGACAGATAGAAGTAGTCAATAGGAATTTGGTTCATATTTTGAGGGTTTGCATCCATAAGCAATCAACGACCTTGAATGAAAATCTGATATATATTTAGCACTCTTATAATAGAGCAGTCCACACTTCTATTGGTAAGTCTCCTTTTGAAACTTTATTTAGGTATTTTCTACCTTCACCCTTGGATGTTGTATATTGACAACAATGAGGAATGAGGGAACACACCACAAGAGAAGAATTGAAAGTAGAGAAGCTTGCTGAAAATATTAGGTAGATCCATTTGAAAGTATACAAGATGTCGAAGAAGTCAAGTGAAACATATAAGGCGAGACATGATCAAGATAGATCTGAGAAATTAGTCAAAGTGGGACAACGATTTTAGTTACAAATGAATAAGGAAAGGTTATAAGGTCTTGGTAATAATATCAAGGCTCTTTGGTATGGCCCTTTTGAGGTATTGGAGAAAGTGGTAGATAACACCTATAGACTTAGTCTGCCCCCATACATGCACATTTACTTAGTAGTGAATGTGGAGAATATGAAACTCTATGAGCCTCCCATGTTGGATCAAGAAACTAACAGGTAGTTCCTATTTACCATAGACTTAGCACTAGAATCTCAAGCATAGTTGGCATAAGATACAATTTTTTAGAGGAAGTCTAAAACTATAAGATAGGGGCAACACAAACTTTAGAAGATTGGGTTGAAAGGACAACTTCCAAGAAAAGTAAAATGCTACTCTAGAGAGAAGGTAGAGAAAAAATTTCCTCACCTCATTCAATAAATATTTCGGGGACAAAAATCCTTCCTAAATGGGTAGGTATGATCCAAATTGGATCATCATATAATTTTTCATCTATGTTGATACTTCTAGGTGGAAAAAACATTTAGAGGAATCCACTTGGGGGGGAATTTATTATCTGTAAACTATCATGGATATTCCATTGGAATAGTTTGTCAAAACATATATGATAAACGAATAAAATATTTATTATTAAGGTTGTTTTTCCTTTAGATTTACAAAATATTTAGTTGCTGATTTTTTTTGCTTATGCATGAAATAGATAAAATGCAGAAAATAGAAAAAAGTAAAACAAAATCATACCATTCACAAATAAACACATGATATGACCTGGGAAACCCAATACAGGAGAAAAACCATCTAGAAAATGTGTCTACGTTGCTCTCTTTTCTCTAGTATAGAAATGATTCAAGTACAAAGAAAGATGCACTCTCTGTGGAGTTTCCTTTGACCTATGGCATGTATGGATGCTACAGAAAAATATCCTCCTCTATTATGCTAACATAATACCACTCTTAGATGTTTTTCTAATCTACGGAACAAGATACAATGCAAAAGAATGGAACCCTTTCTCCTCCCAGTTGCCTGGTATTTAAAATAGCCCAATATCCATCTAGGGGTAGGTTCTTGACTTCCTCAACACTCAATTATGATATGGTTTTGAAACCTCTAGAATAATATTGAAATTACATATATGGATAGCCCCATATGCATGATTAATGGGGGATAACATGGCATCCTCTTGTACCATGGTGTTCAACATGATAGGTCAACTTGTGGGAGGCATAAATTTTGCATATGAAATCTGATTAACACATAGTATGCATTGTTGGAAAGGTCTTGGAGTGTAGAAGAACGTTGAGGGCATGGGAAAATATTCTAGACACCAAAACCCAAAAACACATTGTTTAATGCCTCAAAATGGCTCTAAAAGGATTTGGACCCCAATTTTCCAAATTGGGACCTGCCACTAAAATGACCCTACACATTGATTACTCCAATGTTTTCCACTCGGAAAGGATCGAGATATATGAAAAACAATATAATGATCCAGTACGGATCATACCTCCCCATTTGTCAAGGCTTTTGGTCGCCAGCATATTTATTGAATGAGGAGAGGAAATGTTTCCTCTAACTTCTCCTTGTAGTACCACTTTTCTTTTCCTAGAAGTTGTCCTTTCAACCCAATATTCCAAAGGTCATGTTGCCCTTGTCTTGTAGTTTTTTACCTCTTTTGAAAAATTGTGTCCTCTATGAACTCTGCCTGAGAATATGGTGTTAAATCCTCTATGGAAGGTAGTACCTACTCTTCTTGATCCAACATGGAAGGTTCATAGGGTTTGAAATTCTCCACATTCACTACTAAGTAAATGCACATGTATGGGGGTAGATAAGGTCTTTAGGCGTTACCTCCCACCTTTTCCAATAACTGAAGAGGACCATACTACAGAGCCTTGATATTATTACCATAACCATGTAACATTTCCATATTCAGTTGTAACCATACTATGCCTCCCACTCTAAATGTTCTCTCTATTTTGTGTTGGCCATGCCTAGCCTTGTACTTGTTGGAAAATTGGTTGTCATTGATGTGAACAAGCGGTGATTGTCATTGAAGTCAACAGATGTGATGGGTTTATTTGTAGAAGTCTCCAAATTTGTCCCCTTATGGTACAACTCTAAGCATGGCCCTTGTTGGTCCTAAATTTTGCACATGACTGTTAAAAGGGCATAGCTAGGCCACGTATCAGTTTTAGAATAATTATTCTTTGTTTTTGGTGGGTCAATTTAAAGGGTTGGTTTTATCAATACAATCTCAAGGTTGGGTCTGAATAGGAAAAGGATGAGGGTAATCCTTATTTGATGGGACACTAATGAAAAACAATGAAAAACAAAGGGTAAAAGCAGAGGAAAACAACACACCACTCAATGAGTAGCCTACTGCAAGAAGTCTGATGCATAAAATAATATTTCAGGCATAAAACATGTATCAGAATGAAATCAGTCCCACAAGATGCAATAAAAAAAAGACTTCAACAAGGCATAGCTGTAATCATAGGTTGCATGTTAATAAAGACAAGTTAGGAAATAGTTGAAAAGGAAAGAAAAGTACTTAGCACAAATCAATATTGCATTCACGATAAGACACACATAGATTAGAAAAAAAAAAATGTAATCAATAGCGTATATACCAGGTAGAGACTTTAATCCATATGCATAATATATTCAACCAAGCTGATGTATTGATTTTTTCTCCCAAGAATCTGACCCTTACAATATTCAAAAACTAACTATTTAAAAGAGTTGCAGGGGCTCTCATCCTTAGGAGACTGAGACCTAGTTTTAGTTTACTAACTGTAAGACAGATTGACTAACCTATCTGATATTGCATGGAGTTCAATATGTGAAATCCGTACTGGAATTAACTGGTAACAAGTGGTCCTTATCACACACAGAAGGCCACTTGTTATTTAATCTAAAAGAGTGTCGTAATGACACAACTGGATCTGCTATTGGCAATGAGACTGCATGTGCTAAATGAACTGAGACTGGCAGAAAAAGACTCAGAGTGGAAGAACATAGTCCTATGTTGAATGATGACATGTCTGGGAGTTGGAGGCCACTGGAGACAACTGGTTGTATTGGTGGATATATGTGTGAGGAAGGAGGTAGTCTTCTAAAGTGTTCTGGAACTGGCTACGTCGAACTGGGATGATCTCCTATGTTCTCTGTCTGTGACATAGCTTTCGAAAGCTAAGTGCATTCTATGTTGACCCTGCCAACTTCCATATGTACATGTGAATAGTTTCATTGGGATGGTTGATATCCCAACGATCAAGAAGGGAGACATTCAGACGAGCATCCAATGGGGAGGCAATATGAGTGGATGCGAGGGTAGATGAACTGTGAGGACAAATGTAAAAAGGTGAGAGGAGGTGTGAATATGATGGAGGTATCGAGAGTATGGAGTTGGAAACGTGTAGTGAAGGATACATGTGGTGCCTAGAGAGAGGAGGAGTACATATGCTAGGAGGTGAGTGGAGGTGAGTATAGGAAAAGTGGATAGTGGTGATAGGAGTGGGAGTATGTGGTATAATATGAGTGGAAGATAGGTGTTGGGTGGTGAGAGGAATGGTATCGGGAGGAAATCCGATAGGATACCCGAGGGGGGGGTAGGGGGTAAGCGGATTAGAAAGGGGGGGTCTAGGAACATGAGAAAACACCACATTAGGTAGGCCTATGGTGGAGAAACCACTTTTCCCGGACCCCCCCCCCCACCATTAAAGGTAGAAAGGTTAGGAGGGTCTAGGATGCGATAAGGACTGTCGATATGGAGAAGGTGGGCCAATTTTGATGGAGATTAGTGTGGGGGTTATTGGAGGACAAGTGTCGGGTGGTAAGAGGAGCGAGAGTAGTGAGCGGGATGAGTGGAGGTGATGTGGATGTGACGCAGTGACCTGATGTCATTTAAGCACATGATTGCAGGATTTGTTGAGGGTGGTTTGGGTCCACACCGCCTTTGGGATTGCAATCCCCCACAAGATGCCATGTACCCTTCCAACAATACCGTGGTTCCAATTGCGGGACCGCTCTAGAAAATTAACGTCCAGACAATTTTCATCCCTGTAATGAATTGTGGTCATCGATTTGATTACAATTTGTGATCTAGGTGACATTTACCTGTTGCAAGGATCAACGGTTCATGTTTATTTGAGATCAATGATCTAGCTTCACTTAGGCAGTTTGGGCTTCAGGATTTTGTAAATTTTATGCCTGGAAATATCCTGGAGTGACAACATTACAAAGTGACATGGTGGCCTGATAACATATGATGTCATGATTGCTGATGTGTCATGGAAAGAAGGGTGACACATGTCACGTGGAAATGGGCGAATGTCATAACCAAATGAACTAGAATGACTGCCATGTGTCATGACTGATGAGTGTACCATGTCTCATGGATGATGAGTGTCATGTGCTTTGGCACTTCAGGCTTCAGGAGTTTTGTATGGTGAGGCATGAGGTTCTCCCGAAGTGACATGGCAGTCTCTCGTTACTTCGGGACTTCAACAGTTCGACACTTCGGTAGTTTATGAATGTTGTTCTTGGAAATCTCCTGAAGTGCTAAGTCTTCGAAGTGAAGGATATGCCTCCATGTGTCCTCACTGATGGATGGTCCAGATTCACTTCAAGACTTAATCTCTTCAGAACTTCAGCTCTTCGGCTCTTCGGGGCTTCGGCTCTTTGAATCTTTGGGACTTCGGCTCTTCGAGACTTCGGGTAATTCTTAGTGTTAAACCTCAGGTGATTCTGGAACCTTGAACGGATGAGATACATTGATATGATTGGCTTGATGGATGGTACACTATCAAAGGTTAACTTGTCTATTCCCATAGTCTAAGCCTAAAATTGGCCGCTTTGGATGTTGCGTCGTGTGCATGGGAATTTCCTGTGCATATAAAGGGCTTGGTTGACCTAGGTTATAACATTGGCTCCAACTGAGGATAGATCATCCTATTGAGGTGCTACTAACTGTATATCGGTTCCTTGATATTAAATAACTTCTCTTACCTTCCATTTCTTACCTCTGTTTCTTTCTTCTAGCCCTGTGTATCTATTATTGTCCCTCGACCTGTGTATCTTTCTTCTAGCCACCTATGAATTTTAGAATAATGATTCTTTGTTTTTGGTGTGTTAGTTTAGAGGGTTGGTTTTACCAATACAAGCTCAAGGTTGGGTCTGAATAGGACAAGGATGAGGGTACTCCTTAGTTGATGGCACACTAATGAGAAACAATGAAAAACAAAGGGTAAAAGCAGAGGAAAACAACACATCACTCAATGAGTAGCCTGCTGCAAGAAGTTCGATGCATAAAATAATATTTTAGGCATAAAACATGTATCATAACACAATCATTCCCACAGGTTGCAATAAAAACAAGACTTCACCAAGGCATAGCTGTAATCATAGGTTGATTGTTAATAAAGACAAGTTAGGAAATAGATGAAAAGGAAAGAAAAGTACTTAGCATAAATGATGATTGCATTCATGATAAGACACACACAGATTAGAAAACAACCACTATCATAAAAAAAATATACACCAGGTAGAGACTTTAATCCATATGCAGAACAACTTCATCCAAGCTAATGTATTGATTTCTTCTCCCAAGAATCCAACCCTTGCAATATCCAAAAACTAACTATTTAAAAGAGCTACAGGGGCTCTCATCCTTGGTGGAATGAGACCTACTTTTAGTTTACTCACTGTAAGAAATACTGACTAACCTAACTGATATTGCATGGATTTCAATATGCGAACTCTGTACTATACTTAACTGGTAACAAGTGGTCCTTATCACACATAGAAGTCCACTTGTTATTTAATCTAAAAGAGTGTCGTAATGAAACAACTGGAACTGCTACTGGAAATGAGACTACATGTGTTGAACGAACTAAGATTGGTAGAAAAATACTCTGAGTGACAGAACATAGTCTTGTGTTGAACGATGACATGCCCGCGAGATGGAGGCCACTGGAGACAACTAGTTTTATTAGAAACTATCTGTTTGAGGAAGGAGGTAGTCCTCTGAAGTGTTCTGGAATTGGTTGCATCAAACTGGGATGATCTCCTATGTTCTATGTCTGTGACAGATCATTTGGCAACTAAGTCCATTCTTTGTCGACTTCGTCAGCTGCCATCTGTACTTGTGAATAGCTTTATTGGTATGGTTGATGACCCAACAATCAAGAAGGGAGACATGGAGGCGAGCATCTAATGGGGAGGCAGGATGAGTGGATGCAAGGGTAGATGACCTATGAGGACATATGTCAAAAGGTGAGAGGAGGTGTGAATGATATGGAGGTATTGGGAGTATGTATTTGGTGACATGTAGTGAAGGATACATGTGGCGTGTAGAGAGAGGAGGAGTAGATACATTGGGAGGTGAGTGGAGGTGAGTGGAGAACAAGTGGCCAGTGGTGATAGGAGCGAGAGTATGTGATATAATATGAGTGGAAGACAAGTGTTGGGTGGTGAGAGGAATGGTATCAGGAGGAAATCCAATAGGATCCCGGAGGGGGGGGGGTAGGCGGTAAGTAGATTAGAGAAGGGGGGGGTTTGAGAACATGAAAAAATGCCACGTTAGGTGGGCCCGCGGCAAAGAAACCACTTTTCTCAAACCCCCTCCCCCCACCATTAAAGTTATAAAATTCAAGGGGTTCCAGGATGCAATAAGGATCATTGATATGGAGAAGGTGGGCCACTGCCTATGGAGATTAGTGTGGGGGTTATTGGAGGACATGTGTTGGGTGATAAGAGGAGCGAGAGTAGTGAGTGGAAAGAGTGGATGTGACATGGAGGTGACGTGGTGACCTGATGTCATTTAAGAACATGGTTGTGGGAGTTGTTGAGGGTGGTTTGGGTCCACACCACCTTTGGGCCTACAATCCACCACAAGATTCCACATACCCTTCCAAAAATACCATGGTTCCAATTGTGGGACCACTCTACAAAATTAACATCTGGGAAGTTTACATCCCCGCAATGAATTGTGGCCATCAATATGATTACAATCTATGAACTGGGTGACATTTACCTTCTGCAAGGATCAACATTTCATGTTGATTTGAGATCAATGGTCCACCTTCACTTCGGGAGTTTGTGCTTCGAGAGTTTGTAAATGTTATGCTTAGAAATATCCAAGAGTGACAATGCTGCAAAGTGATGTGGTGGCCTAATGTCATATGATGTCCTGACTACAGATGTTTCATGGAAATAAGGGTGACACATGTAACATGGAAATGAGAGAATGTCACAAGAAAATGACCTGGAATGAGTGCCATGTGTCATGACTGATGAGTGTGCCATGTGTGATGAATGATGAGTGTGCCACGTGTAATGAATGATGAGTGTGTCACGTGTCATGACTAATGAGTGTCATGTTCTTCGACACTTCGAGCTTCAAGAGTTTTGTATTGTGAGGCATGAGGTTCTCTCGAAGTAGTACGGGCCTGAAGTGACATGGTAGTCTCTCATTACTTTGGGACTTCGATAGTTCGACACTTCAGGAGTTTATGAATGTTGTTCTTTGAAATCTCCTAGAGTGCTAACTCTGTGAAGTGAAGGATCTGCCTCCATGTGTCCTCACTGATGGATGGTCCAAATTCACATCGGGACTTAAGCTCTTTGGAACTTCGGCTCTTTGGATCTTCGGGGCTTCGACTCTTCAGATCATTGGGACTTTAGCTCTTCGGGACTTCGGGTAATTCTTGGTTTAAACCCTGTGCAAGTCTGGAACCCCGAATGGATGAGAGTTGTTGATCTGATTGAAATGATTCATGTTACATCGTTGAAATTTAACATGTCTATTCCCACAATTCGAGCCCAAAATCGATCACTCTGGATGCTGCATCATGTGCACGGGCATTTACTGTGCATACAAAAGGATTGGTCGACCTAGGTTACAACATCCCTCATGGGAAGACTCTTTAAAAAAATATATTTAAGCCTCGAAGGTGTGGTCATGGTTCCCATAGTTGATGAAGGAAAATGGTCATGAAGGATAGTGTAAATATAGGTAACTCAATCAATGTTGATGGATATTCCTCATCATACCATTTCCGGTGATAGTTGGTACTCCACGTGGTTCCTTGAAGTTGAGGAGTTATGAGGTCATGAATTTGGAAGCCAAAAAGATGGGTTACAAAGCCCCTATTTGGTTACAAGACAATTAATGAAAGGGTTAAGTGGTTGTAACAAGAAACCCCTAAAGTAAGGAAAGAGGTTACTCACAAAAATAATAAATACACCTCAAGGAGTCTCTCATATACATATTCAAAAAAATCTCTATTGATTATATATATTGTGAAGTACTTTTGGTTTATTAGTGAATCTGGGGTTGAGTATGAAGTAGCAAGTATGAGGGTATGAAGGAAATTCGAAGGTGAAAGTCTCGGAGTTGGAAGAAATGTGAGTAACCCTAGTTTCTGAGGTATCCATGGGTTATAGGTCAGAAGGGCATGGATGTATGCGGGTTGCAAAGGAGAAATGCGCAAATATATGTGGGAAGTAGTGGAGGAAGTTGCAGATATTTGAAAATATTGTGAAAGAGTGTGAAGTGATGCTTGTACTAGATTTTTAATGCCTAGGTTGGTTTACTCATCTGTCATCCGATAAAGCAGAGTGTCTACAAGATCAAATGTATGGTTTTATGTGTATTTATCATGGATGATATAGCACATTCTTGAGGCATGTCTTCGAGGCCCTTTTGGTTTATTGTTGCATATGGTTGATGTCCATGCTTTGGTATCATTGATACATGCTTGAGACATATCCTTGGTATATTGTATATGGTTGTTATAGTTCATTGTTATAGGGACATATTTATGATATTTTCATATATTTGATTTTTATATTATGGTATATGGTATGATGCATGCTTGAGGTACATTGTGGTACATGGTTTGGATACTTGATGTTGATATGGTCTATATGAGTAGATATTGTTGATATATCCATGATAGGGACAATGAAAGGTTATAGGTTGATGATCAATTACAGGTTGATGTGAGAGTGACATGTTGATTATCAGAGGCAGTGACAGTATCAGTGGTTGTGACATTTTGGTATACATTTATATTTCGACAGAATAGGGAAAGTAAAGGGGGTTGTATCCTTGTTCCGGTTGGTTTCGGAGAACACAGGGAGTTGAAGCTTCCTTCAGGTTGGAGCCTAAGAATCAGGGGGCTGTACCTAGAGAATTTAGGGAGTTTTATCCTTCTTTAGGATGGATCCTGTAAATAGGGGGTCATAACCTCATTCTAGTTGTAGCTAGAAAATTGGGAAGTTGGTGCTTCCAATGAATGTGTTATTTTGATATATAAAAAAATCATTCCATGTTTTTCTCCCATTTGGGTTTCCACATAAATTCTATTGTATTGTCTTTTTGTGGATGTCTATTATTCTCTTTTCATTTATACTACTCATGATATATTGATGATACACTGTTGATGATGTTAATGAGTAGATATTGTGGTTAAAAGTGATAATAAAGTGATCATAATGATTCACCCACCCTCTCAGTATTCCAACAATTGGTATCATACTTGATCCTTCAAGAAATAGTTTAACCACCGGCAGGAGATCATGGAATACACTAATATTGGAGAACCAAGGTTTGATGGAAAAAAATATGCCTTTTGGAATAAAAGGATGCAAACCTTTTTACAGACACATGTATTTGATTTTTGGAAGTCAGTAGTAGATAGATATGTAGTGCCAGTCACTCCCCCATCTGACAAAGATGGAAAGAAAATCAACTAAAAATAACTCAAAGGATAAAGACACCATTATGAGCGGTCTCGATGATTCAATATTTCTAAAATTTATGAAATGCAATACTGCAAAGGATCTTTGGGATAAAATTAAAAATAGTTACGAAGGAGATACCAAATTCAAGGGAGATAATATTCAAACCCTTAGAGCTAAGTTTGATCAAATGAAGATGAAGGAGGATGAAGACATTGCAACCTGATTTCTATGTGTTGACGAGTAAACACGATTAGAGGACTGGGAGAAGAAGTTGATGAGTCAATGGTCATTCAAAAGGTTCTAGGATCCCTACTGATGAGATTTGATCCTAAGATATCAACCCTGGAAGAAAGAGCACATATTGACAGTTTCAGCATGGATGAGCTACATACAATATTCACAGCTTATGAAATGATGATAGAACAAGAGAATCCAGTCATGAAGGAAGAAAATTTCAAAGCATCCAAGAATACAAATAAGAAAAAGAAGAAAAATTCAAAACCAGATTGTAGTTGCAACAATGATTCAGAGGAAGATGAAGAAGTGGAAAAATTCGTAAGGAAATTAAAAAGAAGAATTAACAAATACACAATTATGATTGCATTGAAATGTTTTGACTATGATGGTATTGGTCATTTTGCTTCTAAATATCCTTATGCTAAGAATAAAGGTAGAGATGAAAAAGAAGATCCTAAGAGGAAAAAGAAAAATCAAAAGGGAGACAAGAGAAGGAACAAAAACAAATTCTTCAAGAAACGTTTCTACTCAAAGGAAGAAAACTTTTCATCATATGAGGGTGATGATAGTTACAATGATTACTAAATAGTACTCTTCATGGTAGTAGAATATTATGAAGAAGATTCCCAAGATTCTGAGGAATAAGGTGAAGTCGATCTCAAAGAATAATTAATCAGTGCCTTAGAAGAACTAGAGAAAGACAGAAAGAAAATCAAGTCACTCAAGTTAGAGTTAAAGAAGAAAGAAGGATCTAAAAATTCTAACTCATAAGAAATCAAGTAGATAATCACGAAGTTAAAAATCCAAGTAGAATAAGACAAAAGCGTTGAAGAAACACTCAGAAATCAATTATAATATAAGAAGAATATGATTGAAAGCTTGGAAGCAGAAATACTCATCTTAAGAAACGATATTCAGAAGAACAATATGTAGCAGAATAGCACCAAATTATTGGATGAGATCATCACCAGTCAAAGGCCATACCATGACATGTTCAGGCTAGGATACAACCAGATGTAGACTGAGAAATGTTCAAGGGAAGATGCAGGCTCATCGGGGGAAGATGCCAACGCATCTAAGAAATCTTCAATAATCTCTTCAAAAGAGTTGCTCAGAGCATCTGCCATGAAGACTGGAAAATCCTCTTCGCTGCCTTCAGAGTGCACAAGTGGGCGGAGGACAGATGCAGGTCGGCCAATGCCAAATGACACGTACCCACAAACAAGGTATGGACAGGAGATGAGTTGTCTACCTTCCTCTTTATGTTGTTATGTGCTTCCTATAAGCCTAGTAGAGCTGATTTCCACCCATGGCCTTTCCTTAATTAATAAAGGAACATGCTCTATAATGTGGTCTTGGAAATCTTTTGTAGAACAATACTCACCTATGAGTATTAGAACATTTCAAAAAATCTGAAATTTAGGACTCCATGCATATGGCCACGGGATCGTGGGAATTATGACAGAATCCTGGTCGCTTCAGAAGACCAGGATGTTCTTCTACAAAAAAATTTCTACTCACGAAAGAATGTCCCTCCCCTTTATGGGAAAACCACTCTGGATCTTCTACAATTGCGGCTTTTACCCCAAAAATATGATATTCAAATAAAGGAGTAGTAGGATCTAGGTCATAATGACTATTTCTTGGTTCTTGTTCCAGATCCGATCCATAATTTCTATATCCTTGTTCAGATTCTGAAACAGACTGATAGTTTTCTTCCTCCTGTATATGAAAATCTGCCTGCTTATGAGTCCACCTGCTAGCCCTGATGTTTTCTTCAACCTCTATAGCATCCTCAAACAGATGTATCAATGATGATGATTTCCTCTCTCTTAGGAGGAAGACTAGCTCTAGATGTTGAGCCATGATATAGTATACCATAGCAGCAGTCTCTGTGGTTCTAATCTCTACAGGCATGCTATGATAAGCACTAAAAAATCTTCTGTTGAAAATAACCAAGGCTTCATCTTCCCCTCTCCTCAAGGCGTTAAAATCGAATCAATATTGATCAAGGGACTTGTTTTCACCCCAACCTTTTAAAAAAGCATGGTATAGTTAAGTCCAGGAACCAATAGAACTGGTCTCCAAACATCTAAACCACACTGCAGCATCTCCTGACAGGGGACGTGAGAACATCCTCATGACAAAATCCTTGTGAATGATCTCAAACTGATCAATAAGGGTCTCAAAGGCCTCCATATGCTTCTCAACTGTAACATGACCTTCCCCAGAAAATCGAGGAAGATAATCAAAGAAATCATGAGGATAAGGGTTAAGGTGATATGGCAACCACAGAGGTTTAAACAACCTATTTCTGATTTTGACTTGAAAATTGGTGGGTTGATCATGGGATTCAACGAGAGGCTGGGAGGGCTCAGTAGGAAAAACAGGGGGTAACAAGGTCTGAGAAGACTGTGAATTATCCTCAACCTCCTCAGGACTACAAGGGCATTCGACTCGAAGAGGAGGTGTGATACAAATCTCATCTTTAAGGATAGGCAGAGGCGAAGGCACAAGATCAGTATCTACAACACAAGAAGAGGGTATGCTTTCTTCTTCCAAGGCTGAGTGGGTAAGAGGAGGCTCAGGGACATCAAAATGTACAAAGCAGAGGAAAAAATTCTCTATAAATGAAGGGACAGAGAAGAATGAGCTGATAAAGAAATGCAGAACTTCATGTAGTAAGCTCATAAACTGATACTTAGTCTTTCCCTTCGACATGGACTTCCTTCTATCAACAGAATCCCCTCTGGTGGAGTATTTAAATGTGGAGTCACTAGGTGAATGCTATTTATAACGAGTGTGTCCAGTCTTCATTCACCATCAAAGACCGAAACTGAGCTTTGTGTCTCCTAAGTGCTACCAGGTGTAACCAGAGGCACTGCAACAGAGGAATTACCAGGTGCAATGACCTTAGAGGAGTTGCCAGGTGCAAGTGCAATCTTCAAGGGTTCTGATATCTAATGCACCCTCAGAATCAGAAGCTCGTTGTCGTTCTACCCAGGGAAAATCTTCAACTTCGTCCCCGGCAACGGTGCCAGAAATGTTGGGGTCAGAAGTCACTCCCGGATTGCCATCAGGAGCAGAGCCCGACGCCCATCAGTTTTATGTCACGGTTGTTCATAGATGGGTGATAGAATGGCGGGAAACTCAAAACAATAGCATTCCAACTCTGAAACTAGGCCAGGTATGCATGAGCAAGTGAGGTCTTTCGTAAACTTCAGACAGTGAGCTGTAGTAAAGGGTGAACAGGTGGAAGACTTATATAAGAGAAAATCAGAGGTCTGTTATTAACATCAGGTTTCTAACAGGCTGAGGAAGAAGATGTCCAAATGCAATATCATCTTACATTCAAACACAAAGCCAGAGAATGAAATAATGCAAAAATAAATCTTTTATCATAACATAACTACAATAGCTCGCGCGAATCATTCAATCACGAGCTCTCTTAGCATGAGACGAAAATTAGATGGAGTAAGAAAAATTGTCTGTCATAAAACAAGATATCTCATATACATATGCATAACCCACAAACTAGAATATCAGTTAAAACTTTATAGTAGGGAGATCTTCTCTACCATCGATCCCTTACAAAATACAAAGACTGAGTCTATATACTCAGCAAAATTCGCCTAACAGAGGCGTGCTCGTCGCCCAAGGTTCTGTGTCCCTTCAGTCAAATTTCGGACAGATTTTCTTTGTCAGACGTGACCTTGACTACGCACGACTACTGCAAGGGGAGTAGCCGAGCCATTAAAGGATGAGCTAGCGTGTGCAGACCTCCTCCGGCTGAGAACTCGACCTGGCCTCCTGGAAAAGAGGGTACACAGGACCCTTTCGAGCAGACTGATCGCCAGACCTTCCATACCTCATACTTAATGAATGATGGGAGGCTTCAACCGCCCCTTCTGGCTGTCATTTACTCCAGGTGTAGACCAGAATTAAGGTCGAGTCCGATGGCACCTGGAAGTCGTGGATAAGAGAGGAGCAGGTCTTCCCTCCCCAAAATCGTGATGGGAAAAATGTCGGGAGACCCTAACGGTTGCCACGCATCCCCCCACTAATCTAACGGTTCAGGATTGATTCAGCAATATGGCGAGCCCGAGTGGCCAAATGATAAACATAAACACCCCTTCTCCAGGCCTCCTTCTTGATGACCAGGTGCCAAAACCATGGGCCCGACTCTGGGCACTTTCGGAGCTTCAGGATTTGGGGTTTCGAGAGGTGAAGCGACAAGGAGATCTTACCGCGCGAACTCCCGAACGTCGACATGGTGTAGATACGTGATGTGTGTACTTCAGATGGACGGCCCAGATATTATTTACTATTATAAAGAGGTTGTCCCCCTTTCACCCACTCACTTGACTCATAACCAGAGCAGGGGTCCTTTCGCGCTGTGCTTGGGCGCTTCTTGTGCAACCTGCAAACCTGGATGCTCTCGAGCACAAGACAAGAATTATCGCTAACACACCACATCTGACAGGTCCTCCAAACACTGCGGCAACACAAGTTGTGTGCCAATTTGGAGAAATGCACTTTTGGCATAACCCAGGTTCAGTATCTGGGATACATTATTGATGAGCGGGGGGTGCATGTGGATCCAGCAAAGATCCAATTCATTCGAGATTGGCCAGCCCCAACCACCCTAACAGAGCTCAACAAGCTTTTTAGGTCTTGCCAATTTCTACCGCAGGTTTGTGTTGGGATTCTCTCATATCACTTGGCCCTTGAGTCAAGTCACCAAGGGAGGAGCTAAAGCAAAATTCTTTTGGTCTGAATCTCAACAAAAGGTGTTCAGGGAGTTGAAGCATCGCCTCTTCTCTGCACCAGTGCTCACATTACCAGACTTGCAACAACCATTTGAGATCGAGACAAATGCCTCTGACTATGGTATTGGGGCAGTCCTTGCTCAACATGGGCATCCAGTGGCATATCACAGTGAGACACTTTCTGACACAGTATGGAAGTATCCCACTTATGACAAAGAAATGTATTCCATTGTGCAGGTTTGTCGGCAATGGAAGAATTACATTTTGGGAAAGGAAACGGTCATCCACATAGACCACCAACCCCTGCAGTTCATACAAACACAAGGGAGGCTGCAGAACGATCACCATCATAAGTGGTCCACATACCTGCAACAGTTTCATTTGAACATTAAGTACAAGAAAAGGCAGCACCAATAATGTTACAGACTGCCTCAGTCGACCACCCATCGTGGCGCTAACCACTATGATCAACTCTTTTGGGCATGAGACTTTCGATTGGCTGCTTCTCTACACAAGTGATCCAGAATTCGGCCACACATACAATACACTCTTGGAGGGTAAGAAATTTCCCAATTTTCACCTCCAGGATGACTTGCTTTGTCACCTAGGAAACCTTTGTGTTCCTTCAAGTGAGCGTGCCAAGATGATTTGGGAGGCGCACTATAGTCGGGTCGCTGGGCATTTCGGGGTCAAGAAAACCATGGCAATACTACAAAAGTATTTCTATTGGATGAACCTTTGACAAGATGTCGGGAAGTACATAAAGTCCTGCACTGCTTTCGCCATTGCCAAACCGACCATCAAGAAGAAAGGCCTCTATACTCCGCTTCCTACCCCTATTCAACCTTGGGAATCCATCTCTATGGATTACATGTCAGGCCTTCCTTCTACTAAGCATGGAAATGACTGTGTTTTTGTGGTCATCGACCGATTCTCGAATATGTCCATTATGATGGCCTACAAGAAGAATATCACAGCAGAAGCCATTGCTAAACTCTTCTTTGAACGAGTGTGGGTACACTTTGGGATCCCACAATCTATCATCTCAGATCAGGACAATAGATTCCTTAGTACATTTTGGTCTAGCCTCTGGTCGATGTTGGACACCAAGCTCACCAAGTCCACATCTTTCCATCCGCAAACTAATGGCCAGACAAAGGTCGTCAACCAGATGATCGTACACATTCTGCACATGTACAATTCAAAGCATCCATGCACATGGGATGAGAGCCTCCCCTATGTACAACATAGCTACAACCGGGCTCTACATAGCTCAACCAGCCACAACCCCTTTCAAGTGGGCTTGGGATTCCAGCCACTATGTCCCATTGACATAGCCATGTCATTTGTGGCTACTCGGGAAGATTCAGCTCATGTCCAGTCTGAGGCAGATAAGGAAAACAACTTCATTGAGCACATTCAACACATCCACCAACAGGTTCATGACATCTTGGACAGAGCCAATTCTAAGTACAAGCAGCGACATGATCAACATCGGGTGCCACACAACTTCCAAGTGGGCGACAAAGTGTGGCTTCATTTGCAAAAGGAGCACCTCGTTGGACCCCACCGCAAGCTTCGTCTGCTTCGATATGGGTCATACACCCTCACTAAGGATGTAGGAGAAAATACCTTTGAGCTTAGCATTCCACCATTCCTTGGTCTGCACCCAGTGTTCAATGTGGACCGCCTTCATCCCTACTTTCCACCTCTACTAGACACATCCGACATGGCAGAACAACTCACACCAACAGAGTTAAATCCAAACTGCATGGAACAAGCCAGAACTAATCAGATCATGAATACATAGATCAAGCACACCCGAAAACAAAGGATACTGCTATATCAAGTTGTCAAAGCAGGCCAACTCCTTCACCAAGGCAAATGGCTCACCAGGGACCAAGTTCAGTAGAAGTTTCCTCATCTCATGGAGGAACTCAACGCAATGGGGACCATTGGTTCCTAAGGGGGGAGGAATGATCCAAGTGGATATTGTTGGCCACCCACCTATTCCACTTGGACCCCCACCATTGCTTCTTTCAGTTTTTCAGTTTCCGCACAGTTTACTATTTTTAGCAGTTTTTCGGGTCCTGAACTTTCGGAGCCATTTTGAGGCCTTAAACGACGTTTTTTTGGGAAAATGGGGATCAAAAAGTGTTTCTCACCCAAAAGTTGTAGTCCTCGAATAGATCTTTCTAATGAGGTATAGAACGCGTCAAACAAAGATCGTATGCCAAAGTTACGTCCCCGGGAAGTTGATGTACCAACTTACCCAAACGGGGCCCATAGTCTTGGCGTTTCATCTCCTAGGGTTAGGTCTTTGGATGTTTAGGGTTTTCCACTGTTTCTCAATAATAATAGGCCTTCAAGCCTCATTGTAACACATTTCAGAGGCTAGTAGCCGCCACATCTCTTCTCAGAGATAAGCTACCAGCGCCCTAGCTAGTTTATTTCCATTCTGTCTGTAAGCATATTTCAGTCATTTGTTATTAATGAAATGAAGTCTTATTTCTACTGCATCTCTGTGTTTATGTGTATTTATGTATTTCATTGTGTTCCTACATAAATCCGGATCAGAACAACCCAATTTCCACAGAGTGAATAATTTAGAAGTATTATTGGCACAGTATGAGGATGAAGTGTTGGAAAATCAAAGACTCTTAGCACTCGATATAGCACTCAAGGCCACACCTGCAAGATGGTGGAATGCATGCAAAGAAATAATCACGGATTGGTACCAATGTAAGTGGTTACTGCACATAAGGTTTGGCATAGAAAATAAAAGCAACAAGCAGAATAAGTGTGATGGATAGGGGGCACCAGCAGAACACTTGGAGATATGCAGAACATTGTGGAAGATGACACCCCTAGAGGAATGGCCTCATCATTTCATACACACATTAGAGGGCATACCAACAAACTAATATACAGACTAGGAACTGCGCATAGGAACTTCGAACTGGACAGTACTAAAACAAAATTTTACAGTCACTTTCTCATTCGAGCATGAGAACCCCAACATAGATGCAACACTTAAGCAGATAAGAGGGGTGATATTCATTAAGGATATAGAAGTCGAGCTCATAACAGAAGAACAACTACTCAACAGAAAAATAGTTAAAGAATTCCTGTCATGCTACCACTTGCAGGAAGAAGCACTAGATGAAGGCGATTTGCACGATATTCAGATCGAGGAAGCAAAAGGAGAAAGAGAAGTGGAAGGTCCACCTATAGAATCAAAAGTAATTGCTGCCCTGATCAAGGTGAATAAAGTCAACATTGGTATAGTTGAGGATCACAAAATGACCAACATTGGAGACTATTGGGATGAACAAACAATAGAAAGAATAACAAAGTTACTGCATGAGTACAACGACTTGTTCCCCACAAAATTTACAGAAATGAAGGGTATAGCAAGAGAGCTAGGAGAAATGAATATACCACTCAGGGTTGAAGCAAGAACAATCAAACAATGACCATACAAACTAAACCCGATATATAAGCGAAAATTTAAAGAAGATATTGATAGAATGCTCAAAGTTGGAATCATAAAACCTGTGGAGGAATCAGAATGGATAAGCCCGATGGTATTTCAGCAGAAAAAACAAGACAGGTTAAGAATATGCATCAACTTGAGGAAGTTGAATGATGCATGCTTACATGACCCGTTCCCTACACCTTTTACGGATGAAGTGTTGGAGAATGTAGGAGGATGCGAAGTTTACTCATTCACTGATGGATTCTTAGGCTACCACCAGATCAAGATAGCACAAGAAGATAGATACAAGACCACCTTTGCTACAGAGTGGGGATATTACCGGTACATAGTCATGTTGTTTGGACTAAAGAATGCACCAAGAATATTTTCCAGAGTATTCATAGCTGCATTTAAGGAATTTATCCACCAGTTTATAGAAGTGTACTTGGATGACTGGACAATATATAGTTTGTTCAAATACCATGTAGAGGTCTTGTGGATGATGTTAGAAAGGTGCGGGCAGTGCTAGATATCATTATACATCAATAAGTGCATCTTTGGAACACCGTTTGGGATACTATTGGACCATATAGTATACAAACAAGGCTTACTAGTAGATCCTGAAAAGATTGTAGTAATTATTAACTTTCCACCATCAAAGACAGTCCCTCAACTAAGAGCAACATTGGGACACATGGGATACTACAAGAATTTTGTCAAAGGGTACACACAAATTATCGCACCAATGGAGAAATTGTTAAGAAAAGATACAAAGTTTCAGTGGAATGAAGATTGTCAAAACGGTCTGGATACGTTGAAAGAAAACATGGTCACTGTACCAATACTAGTATTTCCAAACTGGGAGAAGACATTCCATGTACACGTAGATGCATCGGCCATAACACTTGGAGATATTCTAGCACATCCAGGAGTGGGGTGTTTGGACCATCCTATAGCGTTTGCAAGTGGAAAACTATCAGAATCAAAGAAGAACTACAATACTAGAGAGAGGGAAGGCCTAGTTATGGTCTACACACTACAGAAGTTCAGACACTACCAATTGGGAAAATATTTTAAGATGCTCACAGATCACTTAGCCCTTAAATACGTAGTAAACAAGCCAGTGTTGGGGGAAAGAATCTATCGATGGTTACTATTGTTTCAAGAGTTTTATTTTGAAGTAATAGTCAAGCCAGGAAATTTGAACGCAGGACCTGACCACCTATCAAGGGTCACGAATGGAGAAGAACCTACAAATTGAGAGGACAATTTTTTGGACACATAGTTATTTTCATTCCAGATCGCCAATGAATACATTGCAGATATCAATCAATACTTGAGTACATGTACTGCGCCATAGGAATATAGCACCGTGCAGAAGAAGAACATAGTAATTTGGGCTGCAGACTATCAGTTGATTGGAGGACACTTATACAAAATGAGTGCTGATAAATCTTGCGAAGATATGTTTTAGAACATGAAATACCAAGGGTTTTAAAAGAAGCCTATGAGGGAATAGTAGGAGGACATTATGCAAGAGAAAATACCATGCAAAATGTATTGCGCCCAGGACTAGCATGGCCAACCATTCACAAAGACTCAAAAGAGTACTTTCAGAGATGCGATGTATGTCAGAGCGTTGGTAAACCCAATAGAAGGGACGAAATGCCATTACAACCACAGGTAACGTTGTAGGTATTCGATAAATGGGGAATCAATTTTATGGAACCAACTAACCCACCAAACAAAAGGACAGGAGCAAGGTACATTATCACTGTGACATAATACCTGACAAGATGGGCAGAAGCAACACAAGTGAAGGATTGCAGTGCAGAAGAAACAACACACTTTCTATTTGAACAAGTAATCACTAGGTTTGGTTGCCCAAGAATTTTGATGAGCGACCAAGGCACTCACTTCATTAACAACACTATTAAGGATATGAATGAAGAATTTGAAGTCCATCATCAAAAGAGCACTCCTTACCACCCACAGGAAAATGGAACAGTAGAACCATTTAACAAAATCCTGGAAAATGCACTGACAAAGATTTGTAATGTCAACGGGGATGATCGAGATCTCAAAATACCAATGGTATTGTGGGCATACAGGACCACATGCAATAATTTGATAGGGCACATGCCATTCAAACTAGTATACATACAAGAAGCAGTGGTGCCATTAGTATTTCAGGTATCCAGTATGCATGTAGTTGCGATTACACACATGATAGAACAAGGCATCGTATAGGACAGGCTAAATCGATTGTTGGTCATGGAAGAAGACAGGATCCTAGCAGGGTTCTGCCAACAAGTTCATAAAGAAAGGGACAAATATTGGCATGACAGACATATCAAGAATAAAAATTTCAAGGAAGGATACCTAGTGTTGATGTATGACAGCAAATCCATTCAACATCGAGGAAAACTTAGAATACACTAGTTAGGACCGTACAAAGTAAAAACTGTCACAGATGGGGGAGGTGTACAATTGAAATATTTAGGAGGAGCATAAATTAGAGGGATGATCAATGGAAGTCGAATGAAGTTGTACAAGGACAGTCGACCCCCCATAACTTGAAAGTCACCGCGGCGTTTAAAAGAAAAAACAAAAAAACAAGCAGGCTAGTAAATGGTACCAATAGAGGTACAACACAAAGAAAGGAGAAGGAGAACACACACTTAAGAATACAAAACCGATGAATACAAGGCCAACGTTCAGTTCAAAATGGAAACAAGCGAGAAAGGTAATGACGACAAAAGATGTACTAAATGATGAAGGCAAGTGGAATTGAATATCGAAAATGATCGATAGGACGCCGCATTAATCACACCAACTGGTGACAGTGAGGGAGATTAACGGAAAGTACGAAGGAACCAAAGTTTCATTGAATCGATAATTAAGGTACCATCTTCGAAAAGTTTCATATGATGCCCATACAAAGAAAGGATGCGGGAGAAAAGATCCTATTGTGAAATTAGAAGAGACAGAGAGTGATAGAGCATACGAAGCATAGAGAGAAGCTCACAGAATTTGCAGAGGACATTGATCTTAGAGAATGATTGAATTTCACCACCATGGCACCACCCAAAAAATATGAACCAAGACAGACTGCTAAAAAATCCAAAGTTAGTACCAGAGAAAAAATACAATCGCAAAAAAGCTAATAGCAACTGCCATAAGTCGTCAATGTAGATGAAATCCCATCACCGAATACAACACCAGTTAACCCCACACCCATTGTGGAGGAAACCCAATAGACAACACCAACAGGAATGAATGTGGATACACCAGAAGAGGGATAGGGCCAACAGAACGAGGGCTCAGGCAGCCAAGTGCAACCAGAAAATCTTGAAGAAGCCTCGAGAGTTAATGGGATGGCTACAAATCAGGAAGCAGTGATCGAGCTAGATGAATCAAAGACAACCATGTCGGAACATCCATAGGAGGGATTAGTGGAAGATGTCACAATCTAGTCAGAACAGTATGTCGAATAATGACCAATGGAGGTTGGGAACTCCAATCAACCACCACCACAAAAGGAAAAACACATAGTACCTAGGTCACCGCTCAAACAACCCGCAACAACAATTTTTTTGTCGCGCATACCAGAAGGGGTACAGGTGAAAGTAGACTTGCTAGGTTATATCAAGAATATAAAATACTCAGACCATGATGTAAGGGATACAGACAAGTTCCCAAAGTCCATGAAGCAATTTTACCTATAGACAGTGGGTGTAAGCCCATTTAAGGAACCGGTTCATCAACCACTCCAGTGGGCAGTAGGATTGGAAAAAATGGTCATTTTAGGTCTGTTTGAACTACCACACTTTGACAGAGGACAATATGCCAATAGTTGCGTCAAATAATTGATGGCAGACATATATGGCTGGAAAATCTCGTCTCAATAGACGTAGAGCTCATTGTGCACATCACAAAGCTGCCATCATGGGGCATGGATCCCACACAATTTCTTGATGATAAGACAAAGGAGAAAGCATTCACTAAGGATATGAAAATGAAATATGGCACTAAAAAGGGGACATGTGGAATCATCATCAAACGGATCAGTGACGTCGCGACAAAGATGGCCACAAAAATCATAGTCTGCAAGCTGCTCAAAAAATGTCCCAAGGAGGAATTCTCGGCTGGGGTTGTCACAGTTGCAACATAGTGTGCTAAGGGCACCATAGTTAGTTGGGCCCCTTATATGTTGAATTTGTTTGTAGATGACTGTAAGGATGCACAGGATCTGGGAACAAAATTTCATTACTCATGTTTGATCATGTTGATATATATTATGGGATGGAAGGAACCGAAATATGTATCTTTCACCACCAGACCCAAGACCAATCCTGGAGCGACATATTTATCGCTTGGCGCCACGTCAAACGCTAGGAACAAAAATATGAACACGTCTATATTCAAATGATATCTTTGCGATTTACAAGAGACCATCTCCAACCTATGGAGAATAACATCGTAGCCTGTTGAATATTATCACAACATAACTAACTTCAAGGCCACTTGACATGCGATGTAGATCTAGGTGCAAAAGGACTCCAACAAGTAGTGGCTACAACTACATTATTTCATCACGAAGGGTGACATAGAAATGGCTATCAAGGATTGGGAAGATGATTGGAGGATCCCAGTCCTCACTCGAGACATACCTGCAGGGGCAGAGAAGGAGGAAGCAAGGCGAGAACATCCACATGATGAGGAAGCAGAGTAGGAAGAGACACAACCCCTGGGAGTCACAATGTCCAAGAAACTAAGGGCAGGCTAGACCAAGCCAAAGTAGATGAAAGGGGGGACATATAAGATAGGAACCTAGAAGGGGAAGAAGAATAACATGAACCCACCCAAAATAGGCCGAGACAATGCAGGGGACCACATCAAGTCCTAATCGACAAGAAATAGGCCCAATTAAGTGACGAACTACTCAAACAAAGGGTGCACACAAGAAGATGAAGGCACATAGAACACCTCCAGAATACACGATTATGGAGGATGATACAAAAATGGTGGCCCAAATGGTTCAGGATCGCACATCCGAGGATTTTGAGAATGTTGTGTGCCATAGGGACATAATTCAAGAGGAGCTGGAAAACATGCGATAACTCCTCAAATAGATCAAGGATGCACAGGCATCCAACAAGAGCATGGAAACAGGGCCATCAACATCACAAACAAGAGGAGAACCTGAAACACATGAGCGGGATATAGTCCATACAATACCGTGGCCATGTACAACATTTCACATTACACCCTACATGTTGCGCATGGACGAGATCGTGGGGTGGACGCCCCTAAAGGACTTAGCTCATTACAATTGGTATTTCCACGGATACCATCCAAGGCTCTACATAAACTACAGGTTAGTGTTACCTAGGAGGTACAGTCTCGCACATGCACAGACAAAGTCAAATTACAGAAGGTAAAGGATAAATGGGACACATTGGAATTGATATATGAGAAAGACAAGTTCGAGACCAAAGAGGAGAGAGAACGCATGAATGGATTGGAAAAAAAAGTGGTTAGATCTTACGAGAAGATTCCAAATACCGCACAGAGGTACAAACTAAAAACAACATAGAAGATTGATTAGATTGCGTAGACAATCGATCAATATTAGCAGGAGATCTAGAATCTCCACGAGAAACTGATCGAGAATTGGATCCAGGAGATTGATGGGACTCAGGAAGGCCTAAAAATTAATTTTCTCATAATGGTGTCAAAGCAGACGTGTGTGTAGGCCTCACGATACAAACCCAACGCAACTTTAATGGGATCAAATGAACATCATATGCTTCAGATATCACGATCTTTTCATTTTTCCAAATAGGCAAAAAGTCAATAGTCAACAGGCCAAAAAGTCAACACCGACGTAAGCATGATGTCATGTTGGTGTGGCAGCGTCTAGAGGTGACATGTGGTAGTTGGTCGTACAACTGATGTGGCAGGGTACAGTTGGATGTTGACGTGGCAGGTACAGGTGGACCAATCTGGGAGTGACATGTGTCACCACTGCAAGGGTGACATGTGGCATGCTCGTATAGCGTACGAATGACACATGGAAAATAGTGATTGGGCAAGTGTGTTGACTAGGAAAACATGTGGTCCAATCGAATATTGACATGTGGCATTTACTTCAATGCATCTCAAATTTCTGTGTGACCCGGTCATGGGATGCCACATGGCACCCATTCATTGGCTAAAGTTTTCTTGCAAACAATTGTTGGAGTCCACCAAGTTCGACCACGTGACCTCTCCACTGGGAGAATGACTTGGCAGGGCTGGGCTAGCCACCATGCCTCTCTATGAGTCTTAACTGTATATGTAACCATATGTATTTAAGTTTGAAACATTGGTATGTTCGGGCGAAAAAGGGTTGGGGCCTAGCCTCATCCCCGAGTAATCCAATCGTGCAATGTGACTAGAATCCATACCTTCCACCGTTTAGCAAATGGGTGGAGTGTTATCCTCGTTGCTTCACCATGGAACAACGCAATGTAACCATGGTCCACACTCTGGTGCTTTGGCACAGAAAATATGAGAGTTATCCCTCGATCATGGTGACATGCCATATGACTCGGCCTGTAAATGGTTAGCACAGAGTAACAATTAGCCACGGTCGATCGGGCTAGCCCACCGACTAGGGGGCTTAACCACTAGATTTAATCCAGGGGGATTAATAGATTAGCACGTGGAGGTCTGGCCCGCGACCACATGTCCACCACCATATAACCAAGGGCCGAGAGTAAAGGGGACAGCACACCCAGCTTAGAGCCTAGCCACATGAGGACACCATATATGACTAGGAATGCGAAGACCAAGGGGGATGCGTCCTATGTTTTGGCATAAAGTGGGTTTTGAATTTGTATTAAAATATTTTTATGGATTATTAGCCTTATATTGGGAGATTTAGTCCATTATTAAGGGATCTTGGGCACTTTTTGAGGCCAGATCTTGGGGAGAAGTTGGGAGATGGTTACAAACTTCAAATCTATATAAAACAGGGCTTTTTGAAGCCATGAAAAAGGGGATTCAGATTAGGTTTATACTGAATATTTTCCAAGCCAAAGCCACATTTATGCAAGAAAACTATTGAGGACAGTACCTTTGTGGGCCATTTCTAGGAGCTCCGACCATCTGATTTCAGTGCCGTCATTTTTGTTGGGTTCTAGAGATCTGGTAGAACAAGACTAGATCAGTTTGTAACTTTTTTGGCACTGTTGTGATGTACTTTTAAAACTTCGAAGAGAAATAAAAAAGACTCACCCACTAAGACAAAGGCTTGGAGACGTAAGCGATATCGCTGAACTCAATTATCACTTTGGTGTTTATGGTTTGTTGTTCTTGTTGTTCCTGAGTTTGTACTTAAGGCTTAGAAGTACAGTGTCAAGGCATCCGAAAGTGGGTAAAAGATGGAGAAGAGGGAAACGTCAACCTTCGGTAAAGGAAACTAGAGAAGATTTCTATGTTGGTGTTGTCTAGCTTCCAACTGTTCCTGAATAGTTATATCTTGTTCAATGGCTGCTCATGAACGTTCAAGTTCGACCTGGTTAGTAGCCGTTTTAAGATTAGTGTCGAAAAGGTTTAAGGCAATGTGCGTTTGGTGCGACAGTTCGGGTTCGATATCAGGCTGTGTTGGTACAGGGACAGTCATGGAGGAATAGTAAAAGTGGGAAAAACTTCAAAGAGAGATTAAGTGTTGTCTCAATTTGGTCGTATAAAAGAGAATTTATGGTTTTAGGAATAAAATAGGGATGCAAATCAAAGGCTCTTTCCCATAACTATGTTATATTTTAATAAAAGGTATGAGGTGGGAGAAAAACATTTAGCTATCTATAGTGTGAGGCTCCTATCAGGGGAGGGTCTCACGTATAAACAGAAGAGGAAAATTGTAAGGAAATAACCGATGTAGTAAAGAATATGTGTAGAATTCTGAAAATGCAGACTAGTCTTACACCCACTGATAGCTGGTACAGAGGGAAAATAGTAAACAATTACAGAAAACCAAAATTCATTTGCTATAGTAGTGGTCGTACTAAATTATAACAAAGCATATCAATTAGGAATATGAAATGAAACGAAATATGAGATACAAGGAAACAAACTTATAACACAGTCGTGATGGAATTGAGAATCTTCAGATTTGCTTGTATTAACTCTCAAATGTAAAAAACTCTGTTACAATCGACACAAAAAGGTCCAGCCTTATTTATTTCTTTCTGTGGTATATTTATACAATTTTACAAATAAGATAGAATCTCAGTAGTCACAAAATTTCAGTTATGACAGGGAGGAGAGAAATCGCTCCATTTCTCCTTCTTTGTCTTCACTTGGAGCTAGACGTTTGTTGTCGTACGGGCTCGGTACAGGCGACACATCTTTCAACCAGCTGAGAGATTAACCGCGATGGTTTTGCTTGACAGCTGGCTTCAAAGAAGTAACATTCTTGTGCTAACTGCTGCAGCCTGTCTTCCACTTGTCCATCTATGATGTCGATGGCGCATAATCGCGCACTAGGTTTAATCATGCATTTATCTACTTGGACTATGTCCACCATAGTCATCTAAGAGATATCGGCCGAATCTCTTTCTTCCTTTTCTTTCAGATCAAGCGAGATATTTTTCACATTCATTTGCATCAACATCTCGGCACTGCCTCCGCTATCAATGCCCAGCAACTCACCATCTATAGAATTAAAGGCCTCCTCTAAGGAATTGGTTATCTTTTGGGCTTGTTTCTTGCCTTCGGCGATGTTATGCTCCCATTCCTTTAATAGAATGTTTCCTCTGGTTTGCTCTGAAATGGTGAACCTGGGAGTACCTACCGAAACCCTGTTGTTCGTGGCTATCACAGCCTCTTGGAAGGCGACCCGAGCCACTCTGGCATCCCTTTCTCTAGCAGATAAGTTCTCGGAAACTTGATTGACCAACAGATAGTTGTCCTAGATCGCTTCTACCTTGGTGAGTAAATTTCACTGTGGCGCAGAGACTCTGCTCCGAATCTCAATCGCTTGGGATTTGAACATCCCAATGTCTATCATTTTGTTCTCGGTGATCTCCACCCTAGTCTGTAGTTGTTCGATCAAATCCCTCTGCTGGCTCGCTTGCATCCAACCATCCTGTACCACTAGTTGTGCTTGCTCGAGCTTAGTTTTGAGCATCTCTATCTCATTTTTATCGGCCAATATGGCTTTCTCTATTCCCATGCTCGCCTGGTCTTTAGTAGTCTCTGTTGTTGTGGCAAGTCTGGCTTCAAGAGTCCTAATTAGGAGATTTTTTCTTTTAAGTTGGTTCTTTAAGAGCCCGACTGAGAATTGATTCACCGAGGCATATGCTCCTAGTGTCCCTGCTATTTCAATAGCAAATTGCTCATTTTTCTTGTCTTTTCCATCAGCTATGACTTTATATTTATTGGCAGTCAAATCTCCTTCTTGATAGAATTCCCTTTTCACTACTGCCTTTCTCTTTTTATTGAAGAAAAACTCATTCGAAGGGAGTTCTTCTACTCTTATGGGCCTCAATTATTCATTGAATATGCATCCCACATCGATATTTCCCTACGTCGATTGCAAGGGGGTAACTGATGTGATGGGTTCTCCGATCTGCTTCACAGATTTTCCCAGAGTAGCGACCGGACTCTGTTTCTTTGGCGGGTCAAGAGTCTTTATTTCTGCTTCTGGACTCTGCTTCTTCGGTGGGTCTGGAGTCTTTTCTTCTACTTCCAAACTCTTCATTTGCCCCCCCTCATTTTGGTGCTTTCCTTGGTCGGGAGTCGCATCCTTAGAACCTTCAGCATCCTTTTGTTTTGCCTTCAATGTACTCAGGCCCTCACCTCGCAACACTGCGGGAAGACAACTACGTCGATGTTCCTGGAAATTCAGAACATCAGCTCTTTCTTTAGGTGCCAAGGATTGTATCTGGGCTAGAATCTCCTCATAGGACCTTTCTCCTCGGAAAATGTCATACGAGGGTGACTTTTCATGCTCAAATCTCTTGAGCCCACAATTTGCCAAATGGTTTCTCATGACCCTCTGTGGATCGTGCTTCTTGTATTCGATGGAGACCAAATTTAGGTCTTCCAGGGCTGCGGCCTCAGCTTTGGCATGCCCAAAATCTAATAAAGAATAAGAATTCAAATGAACAGGAAAATATGGCCATACCTTCTTCGAGTACCCTTTAAGTTCTTTGCTTACACCGCCAATTACCATTTGCCAGGCAACCTCGTGACAAGCCATCTTTTCGGGAATGAACAATGGCAGTGCATGTGGGGAATAGAAGCCCCGAACACTCTGAGGTACAAAAATTCTGCTTCCACATACTAGTCTGCTATGCTACTCAGATTCGTTACTATGCTGTCTGAGATCCGAGGTGGTAGGTGACCAAAAATGGTGACATCTAGGGGGACCATTACCCAGTTAAATATTTCATACGCAAAATTTTCCTCTTTGTTTTCCCATAATTTTACATGATATACATGTATGGGTTCATCTTTGGCTGGAGTCCAACTCCAGCTCATCAATGGAAATGGTGTCATAGAACAAATTGCATCCATAATGTATGCAGACATGAAGAAAGAATACGCCTTCCCATTCTCTTTCTGCACCCAATACTCTATGACCCGAGTGGTCAAGCTATCAGAAAGCATATTTGCCCAGTCAAAGGAACTGCCTTCGGTGACCCGAAACATTAGAGGCACCAACACAAGGAAAAAATGCGAGGTATCCTCTTTCCCGAATAACATGCATGTCATCATGGCTACATATTTGTACTGCGGTTCTAAAGAAGCAATAGAATATATGCCGTGGCTATCAACCCTGAACTTCACGGTGTTCAAAACCCAATCCTTTATTAAACTAGTCATGGTTTTATCATACTATACGCATTCCTTCTCCTTGAACTCATCCAAGAATTCATTGCCATATGTGTGGTCGGACATCATGGGTAGCTTAAACATGGTTTGCAGATCTTCTGGCCTAAAAGTCCCGATGGTGATTTTCTGCTCGTTCATGATAGTCCTGGTGGGTATGTCCACATGGTCCAGTGCCCATCGGACCATATCATAATACGGAAGCAACCGCGGTATGGCTGCTACTCTGTGCATTCCAGATTGGACGACTATTTTGTACTTGGTGGTTATATCATCTTTTTCGTTTCCGCTGGAGTCGTCAGAATAATCCACCAATTCTGCTTGCAGAATATCTGAAACATATGACCAATTCGAGACCGAGTTGATACTTCGGGGTGAAGTATCGGAGACATTGTCTGAGCCTTGTCCCGAAACCTCAACATTCACCTTTGATGCTTTTCACGGAGCCATGGATGAATCTTGCGTTTTAGCTCTTCTGCGATAGAACTGCGTATACATACAGAAGTCGGTTTACTCAGAGGTGATGTGATCTGAGTGCTATGAAAATGCATTTGTTATAATGAAACATAGCTCTTATATATACTCAAAAAACTCGGTACCTTTCAGAACAAGTCTGTCAAATCGCATTTGGAAATAAATTCTGTCATAAAAATCTGATCTTATATTTATCGATTTACCCTATTTCCTCATTAATGTCATAAATTTTGGCGGTTTTAAAATCTCAGTTGGCGCATGGAGGAAAAAGGCTACCTCGTAAATCGTGCAAACATCAAAGCACGGGATACTCATTGATTTAGTTGAATTAATCTGGTTTACCAATGTTAATCAATATTTCGGTACTCGTTATATCAGAGATTTTCCTTTAACATTTTGAGTCTCTAACACCCAAGACTGCGAAGATCGATTTTGGTTAATAAAAGGTAATCGTGATTTGGGGCTTGATTAATTTTATAATTATTATATTCACCATATCACGACTCGGAGCTTCGAAGATAAGTTTATGGGAGATTTACATGCCGAGCTACGAAACCGCGAGATCGCGATAAAATGACTTAATTAAAGGGAAGATAATCTTGGATTAAGTGATTAATTAATCACATTATAACCGCATCGTGACTTCATGAGTTAGGGTTTAGACGGTGTAACTTTTGAAAAGGAAAATGCCGAGTGGTGAAACGCCGAGAGAATCTTTTACCACGGTTAGCTTTTGCCTTTAACCTTGACATGGGTTAGTCAAATAAGGATCTCATGTTCTCGGCTATCGGGGCCATGACATTAAATTTTTTGGTTTGGCGAATGCCGAGGCACGAAACCCTGATGACGTTTGATCACGAGTTAGCTAAAACTTTAACCTCGTTACTGTCTTGAGTGAAAAATTAAAACGATTTCGTTGTTTCGTGGCTTGGGATGTGTGAACTACATGACTTATAGTATCTGGCCTATGAGATCTTGAAGTAGAACCAAAGAGGAAACATTTTTACAAAAGGTAGGACTTGTTTCGAGAGTAGAATAATCATCGCTGCTCACATGATAAAGTTTCAGAGATCTCGATATCTCAGAGGGAAATTATGAAAACCATCTTTAGATTTCAAGTATCAAAATGAAATTTGTGATGGGCTAGAAAAACAAGGGCAGCTCCAACATAGGCTCCAACTAGGGATCACGCCTTCCTGTGAGGCAGGAAGAACAGTAGACCATGTGCCAATATTGGATAAATGGAGTCAAAAGCTCAATCAAGCGAAAAAGTTCCCGAGAAAAGGGTATCGAAGGGGGAAAGAGACTTTGTTCTTTACCTTGAAAAGCTTCTTCAAAATCAGATACTCTTTTTAAACATAGCTATAGTCCCTTTCACAATTTTCCCTTTCCTGCTACTAAATTTAGGTATGTTTTAAGACAATCGAAACAGTCCTAGGAGACCCAACAGATCTTGCGGCTATCGGCTTGCATCAAAAGAATAAGATATATGTTTTTAATTGGGGAGTCCCGTCTAAATTTGGGATGTGGATCAGGTTTTAAAAAGCATTGGTTACCAGAGTAGAGTGATATTCATGTATAACAGCCTTACAGATATCTCAGACATTGCTTCACTGCTAGGGAGCCTATTCAGTACCCTGGTGAAGTTATCTGGCCCCTTTTTACTGAATTTCCTTTCACCACTTAAGAATATATTTATGCATTTAAATGCTGAGATGAGGGCCGCAATCACTTCTGAATTTCCTTTCATCATCTCTTGGACTAGGTGGGGGCAATCATTTCTGAATTTCCTTTCACCACCTGTCTTTACTTTTTAGAGCGCGAAGATGGGGGCAATCAGTTTGTATCAGGGTTGATATCTGTGTAATATTTTGCATTATAGGTCTATCAACTTACTTTGATTACTCAGTACCAACCTTCTCTTGACCTTCACAACATCTTCGTTCTTAGGGAGAAAAAGGAAAACAATTTTTTAAGGGCATCCCTTTTGAGCAAGCTTCAATCCTCCGATGTCATTGAAAAACCTAGGAAAGTTAGGATCACTCTAATCGTTCCTTCGCTTAGCAGGGGATCGAGTAGTTGTGAAGACCCGCTTTCTTTCCAAAATCTATTTTGAAACTCATGAGGTTGAAACGAAAAACTCTTATCCCTTCGTAATGAAACGGAAAGATGGTGACTTGTTAAAAGTTAAACCTGAAGATAGAAAGGATGCCAGGTAGCGATTTACTGACTGAAAATACAGAGGTCAAACAATTCAAGACTGACTCTTGTAGATATTTTCGGGGATAATTTACTTTGACTGACTGTTTTTAGATTGAGTGAATCGTTTAAATTGTTTTAATTTTTTCAAAGATTATCAAACCAAGAAACAAGTATGTTATCTATCAGTTTAGCTGATATTGCGGTTTGAATGGCGTTACCTCGGTTTTCTTTAATAGCCTTTAATAACATGTCTTTTGAGAAATCTCATCTTTACCTTTTCATTCCACTTTCTTTGAGAAATATGAAACTACTTTAGGTATCACCTGTAAAATGTCGATTTATTTCTGACACCGACTTTCAAATTACTTTTCCTTCTTGTTTCATATGCAGCTGGAATCCTGTAAAAAGCAAATACGAATCTTATTCGAAATGTGTCGAAAGTTCATGAATGAAAAAAAAAAAAGAAAATCAAAAGAAATGTTTAAATGAAAATACATATATGTACACAAAATATATATAATAAATTTTATTTTATTTTATTTATTTATTTATTTATGTATTTCGTTTTTTTTTTTTTTTTTTAATCTGGTGATTGTAACGTCATGTAATGCTTTAGATACCGCCCATTGATAGGGGTGTTGAGGACTTCTCTATCTATATTTTCCAGTAGGAAGGAATTTTTTCCTTCCAGAGCCAAGACCTTGAATGGTCCATACCAGAGGTGGTCAAATTTACCATGCTTCACTGCTTCTTCCTTTCTTGCATCCCATCTTAGCACTAAATCACTTGGAAGGAATTCTTTGTCCTTTGCTTTGCATTCGAACAATGCTTTCATGTCATCTTGGTACTTTTGCATCCTTTCATCAACTTCGACTCTATGTTGTTGAACCTCAATCAGCTGATTTATTCTTCTGGTTACATGATTGGGTTCTTCATTTTGATCCTACCATAACTTCATCACTGGTAGCGCTAGGTTTATAGGTAGAACAACATCTATCCCATAGACCATTTGAAAAGGTGAAATACCGATAGACCTTTTAGTGCTTATGCATTTTTCCCACAATGAGTATTTTAAGTGTACATGCCAAGACCTTTTATTTTCATCCAATACTTTCTTGATTATGTTTACCAGGCTCTTGTTAGATGATTCGTCCAATCCATTCCCCTCAGGATAATATGTTGTGGAATGGCCAAGAACGATGTTATACCTTTGATAGAAGCTGATCATAGCCATAGATTTAAAGGCCTGGGCATTGTCAATAACTATCTTTCGGGGACAACAGAATCTTGACAAAATATTGTCTTCCAAGAAATCGATTACCACCAAGTCTATTTCCCTTTTGGTTGGAATGGCTTCCACCCACTTAGTAAAATAATCTATAGCTGTTAAGATCCACTTATGTTGAGCACTGGAATGGGGATTAATCTCACCTATGAAGTCTAGACCCCATTGTTGAAATGGGGCTTCGACTTTGACTGGAACTAGAGGTAGTGCCGAGAGCTTCTATCTACCTGCGAATAGTTGACAAGGGTTGCAGGCACACACTTTGGTATTGACGTCCGAAAAGAGTTTCGGCCAGTAGTACCCAGCCCTCAAGATCTTGTAGGCTGTATCTCTCCATGTGTGATGCCCCCCATAAACTCCCTCATGAAATTCATCTATAACCCGCTGAGTTTCTGATTCAACTAAACACATTAACAGAAAACCGAGTGGATCCTTCCAATATAGTTGTCCTTCAGCGATACAATATTTAACTGCATGGAGTTTTAAAGTTCTGGCTTTGGACGGTGATAGTTCATTTGGGAATTTTAGAGTTAGCAGGTATGACACTATGTCTCTGTACCAACCCGATGATAAGAACTTCTCTTCGATCTTGTTTAGACTTGTTTCTTCATTCGGCTCATTTAGGTTTGTGTCTTCATTGCTTTCCTGCAGACAATTGATATCAAGGGCTCTAAAATTTGACTTCGCTAAGAGTTTGGCCAGGCCTTGCCCTTTTATCAATTTGGTCGGTTTAACTTCCAGATCGAATTCTTGGATTTTAGCAAGCCATAGCCCTCTTTTTCCGTCACTGTCTAGCTGTACCAATATATCTTTCACAGAACTGGTAGGCACGTACGCGATTATCTTTGAATGTAGTACATAAGTTCTGAATGCCTTTAGTTCTTTTACAATTGCGTACACCTATTTTTCTATTATGTCATACTTCAGTTCTGCGTCTCTAAGGCTCTTGCTAAAAAACGTGATCGGTTGTTCAAATCCTTCTTCATTCTTTTGTAGGAGCACCGCGGCGATAGTATGTTCAGAGGAAAATGAGAAGATAAGAAAATCTTTCAGATAGTCTAGGCTTGCTAACACAGGTGCCTCGCTTATGACTTTTTTAATATGCACGAATTATGCTCTGGCCTCGGTTGTCCAATTTACTCCATTGTCTTTCTTCAACATCCCTATGATCAATTTGACAATCTCAGTGAAATTGGGGATAAACCTTCGTAAAAAATTTATTCTTCCTAAGAAAGATTGAATCTCTTTTATATTTCTGGGAATACTTATAGTATCTATTGCTTCAATCCTCATAGGATCAATCCTGATTCCATCCCTAGATACAATATGGCCCAAAAGCTTAAATTATCGCATAGCGAAGTGTGATTTCTTTGGGTTCAAAGATAGACCAAACCTGCGACATTTTTCGAAAGTCTGTTTAAGATGGATCAAGTGTTCTTCATCGGTTTTAGAGAAAACCGTCAAATTGTCGAGGTAAATGACTACAAACTTGTCCCTTTCTCCTATGAAAGTGATGTCCATAGCACACTGGAATGTAGCCCCTGCATTCATCAAACCAAAAGGCATTTTGTCATACATAAACGTACCCCACAGTGTGGTGAAAGCAGTTTTCTCCCTGTCTTGTTCATTCATGGCGATTTGATTATAACCAGAGAACCCATCTATTATAGACATTTGGTTTACTCCAACAACTTTTTCTAACACATGGTCTATTTTGGGAAGTGGATAATTGTCCTTGAGAGACGACTTATTTAAGTTTCGAAAATCCACACACAGTCTAATTTCCCCACTCTTTTTCCTGACCGGGACCAGGTTTGCTACCCAGTCCGAGTATCTCAGAGGTACGATTATTTTCGCGTCTAAAAGTTTCTTAACTTCTTTGTCGATCATAGGTAACAAAATGGGGTTAATCTGTCTAAGATTTTGCCTAAACGGTTTGACCCTAGGCTTCAAAGATATCTTGCGATCAATTATGGAAGTGTCATACGTTCTTAGCTCATCATAAGACCAGGCAAAAACATCTTTATACCGTCTAAGTAGGTCTTTATACTTAACTTTCATTTCGGGAGGGAGGAACTTGGATATTTTTACCACCCTAGATTCTTTTTCAGTTCCTATATCACAGTCCTCCACTTCTTCTGGTTGGGGCTGCAAAGTGGATTTTAGAGGTACGTCGTTCTGATCAAAAAGTCTTTCTAAAGGAATTAATCCTTTCGGAATCTGGTTGTTTTTAAGGACCAACATATGATGATCCACAATTTTTTCTCGGAAGGTTTCAGAATCTTCCTCTTCTTGCATGATCCACATCAGGTCATGTTGATTCTCTTGGTCTACATGAGTTTTGGAGAACTCACCCACTGCTGCAAGAAATTTCTTAATTTTTTCGTCATCTTCAAAGACCTTCGAGTGTCAGATATTGTCTAGTATAGAGGGTTTGTATCTGATTTCAATGTGATACTTCAATTTGAAAGTCGTGGGAGGAGAGAAGGTTGAAGCTGCCTTTGCCAATGCATCAGCATGTAGATTCTCTGCGCGAGGGATAAAATGGACATTTACGAATGAGAAAAAGTTTTCCATGAGATCCCAAGCACAATTTATGTATGTTCTTAGTCTGGGATGCTTGACTAGGTACTGTCAGTTTATTTGTTTGACTATTAACTCTACATCACCATATACCTCCAAGTTACTTATATTTAGCTTTTTGGCAGCCTCTAATCCTAAGATCAACGCTTCATATTCGCATACGTTGTTAGTGTAATCTATGTCCCACTGCAGTCGATAGGAAAAAGGAACAACGAACTTACCTCCGGGAGCTACTAAAAGAACTCCTACACCCACCCCTTCAGAAGATGAAGCACCATCAAAATACATTTTCAAGACACCAGTGTTACACAGATCTTCTGTTATGTAATCTAACTCTTCTCGCTCTATATCATTTTCTTTCGGACAACCATCTAAACCATCATCAAAAGGAAAAATACAATTTCCCAGATCTTGGTCCGCAATGTAAATAGGGAAATTGTTTGGGTTTTGAGGGTCACTGACTGTATATGCTAATATTGTTTCTCTGTACAATCAATTGAATTGACCACCAAACACAGGAATTGTAGCAAACATCATGTCCAACTGAAGAGAACCCCCCAACTTGGCTCCCCATGACTTAGATAACAGAAGCCATACTTAGGGGGGATATCTGTGATAACCACATCCATCAGGATACTCTTAACCAGGACCTGCGCTAGGGTAACTACCAGATATTTAATCATCCCCATACACTTAACCCCTCTTGAGTCAAAAGAGTATAGATATCCATAAGGTCTGGTGCTCTGGAGACCCAACTTGTCCATAATAATCTTGGGCATATCGTTATGGGAGGCTCCAGAGTCTAACATGCAATTATGTAGCAATTGATCATACACATTCAGAGTGATATAAAAGGGAGCAATGGTGTCTTTGGCCCCTTCAAAATGGGGACCAAAGGTGATGTTAGGTTTGTCATCTTTCAGTTTTAAAACATCAAATTGGCTTTCTAGCTCTGAGATGCCCATCGCTTTGGTAATATGCTTCCGATAAATATGGTTTTTTGCTAATTCTACCAAAGGGATTGGTATCTTAATTTTATTTATCTCATATTCAAAACTAAAAATTCCGCTCACCTTGTCTGTTTCTTTGGTAGAGATTTCTGAATCCTTCCTTTTTGACTTATTTGTTTGGACCACTTTATCACTCATGGTCCTGGTTGAAGACATAACTTTATTTACTGGTTCAGTTCCTTGTGCTTGGGTTTCAACTTTTTCCACTTCGGACTCTTGTGTCCTTACCGTTTTCGTTTTGTTGTTGGGTAATAAGGTCTCTTCCAAAGGAGGCTCATAATATTGACCTCTTTGAAGGATTTTCTTGGGTTGAGTAGATGAGGTGGGCTTACTCTTAGATCTTAAGTTATACTTTGGTTGAAACTCAACCATTATCATCTCAATTTCTGGTTGAGATTCGCAGAGATCAGTGTGATCACCTTCTTCACCCTTATTCGATGGTTGTTGCGTGTTTAGAGATTTTTCATAGTCTACTCGAGTCATATATGGTTGAGTGCAGTCATCACCGAAGTTCGTGACATCATTATCCGAATCTCCGAAGTCTTGAAAATCATTTGCTCCTATAAAATTTTCATTTTTTAAGAGAGCTTGTATTTTTTGATCTTTATTTTTTATTTGTCTTTGTTGATTCGGGGGGTTAGGATTCCTCTTGAAATCCTTTTTGGGGAAAGAGTCAACTTTGGACTGTTCGAGTTCCATTCTGGATATTTTATTTGACAGTTCTTTAATCACTCTGGCCATATCGTCCACCCTATCATCTGCGGATCTATTTGACCCTGAAGGACCTGCTTGTTCTCCAAAGTGTTTGGTCTCTCGGTTTCTAGTTTATAATTTAGCTTTAAGCTTACCCGAATCCATCATATTAGACTCTATCTCCACCACATCATCCTGCATTCGGTTTGGGGTGGCTCCCCTTCTTTCTCGCAAAAGGAGTGCGAAATCAAGTTCAAAATCTCCGACAAAAGTTACTTTGGTCGCGGGTTGGGATGGTTTAACCTCGACTGGGATCTTATTATATAGTTTGTTGAATCTTTGAATAAATTCCATGACTGTTTCTGAGTTCTTTTTCCTTAAAGACCCAAATTCGGTTAAATAATAGAGATGGTCTTTTCTCTCACCCCATTGTCTAAGGAAAGCATCTTCCAAAACGTCATAAGACAAGATAGAAGCTGCGGGTAGGCTCTCAAACCAAGTTTGGACCTGAACTTCAAAGGTTTGGACAAGGAGTCTTGAATATACATCCTCATGCTCGATACCTAGAATGTCAGCGAATTGATAAAAGAAATTAATATGTTCTACCACAGTTAGATCCCCTTCCCTGATGAATTTTGGTAAATTTTTTATGTAATTTTCGGGAAGGTCATGTAGAGGGACGGGCAATGATAAGGGAGCATATCTAGCTGCAACTTTCACAAAAACTCTGGGAGGGGAGGCATGCCCTTGGCCTCCAGTTCCTCCTAGAGGGGCTCCTCCCCCTCCTCCTCCGATAAACCCTCCACCTCCTCCTCCGACAGCTGCCATCGTTATTTGTGGAAAGTTATAAAGGGGGTTTTGGAAAATTAAAAGTGACTCTTTGTTTTCTTCACGAAGAGGGAAATCTGACGAGGAAAGATAAGGAACGCAAGGACTTGGTTCCTCGGATTTGCAAGAGATGAAATCGGGAGAACCGACGGGTGTGGAAACTGAATGTGTAACACACTCTTTAGAATTTGGCAAAGTCGGGAAATTCAACTGAAGAAAAGATGGTATGTCAAAAGTCGACGAACTTTCAATAGGGCCCTTTCCTTTGTGTACTAATGGGACTATCGGATGAATGTCACTCCTAATTTCAGAGCAATTTGGTGTTGACACTTTAGTATCAAAGAGAGGATTGAGCAAAGTTGAGGGTTCGGAAGAACTTTTAGTATTCAACAGTGGGGTTTTAAGTTTGTAAACTGCAGCGGTTGGCTTAAGAGAGCCTCTCGCTTTTAGAATCTTTTCGGGATCGGTAACGGGCATAATCTGCTTACCATCCGGGTTTTGTCTGGTATTCCTTCGACCGGATGCTAGTTTATTATTTGTGGAGTCCCTAAGTGAAATATTATGCAGCCTTAAAAGGCATGTACTCTTTGTTCACTATCAAAGGGTAACACTTTCAACGAAAAAAAATGTCATTTTCCCAGGGAAAAAGATTTTGTAACTTCGGTCCCCGGCAATGGCGCCAGAAAGATGTTGTTCCTGAGTCTATACTTAAGGCTTAGAAGTACAGTGTCAAGGCATCCGAAAGTGGGTAAAATATGGAGAAGAGGGAAACGTCAACCTTTGGTAAAGGAAACTAGGGAAGATTTCTACATTGGTGTTGTCTAGCTTCCAACTATTCCTGAATAGTTATATCTTATTCAATGGTTGCCCATGAATGTTCAAGTTCGATCCATTTAGTAGTCGTTTTAAGAATAGTGTCAAAAAGGTTTAAGGCAATGTGTGTTTGGTTTGATAGTCCGGGTTCTATATTAGGTTGTGTTGGTATAGGGACAGTCATGGAGGAATAGTAAAAGTGGGAAAAACTTCAGAGAGAGATTAAGTGTTGTCTCAATTTGGTCGTATAAAAGAGAATTTATGGTTTTAGGAATAAAATAGGGATGCAAATCAAAGGCTCTTTCCCATAACTGTGTTATATTTTAATAAAAGGTATGAGGTGGGAGAAAAACATTTAGCTGTCTATAGTGTGAGGCTCCTATCAGGGGAGGGTCTCACATATAAATAGAAGAGGAAAATTGTAAGGAAATAACCGATGTAGCAGAGAATATGTGTAGAATTCTGAAAATGCAGACTGGTCTTACACCCGCTGATAGCTGGTACAGAGGAAAAACAGTAAACAATTACAAAAAACCAAAATTCATTCGCTATAGTAGTGGTCGTACTAAATTATAACAAAGCACATCAATTAGGAAGATGAAATGAAATGAAATATGAGAAACAAGGAAACAAACTTGTAACACAGTCATAACGGAATTGAGAATCTTCAGATTTGCTTGTATTAACTCTCAAATGTAAAAAAATCTGTTACAATCGACACAAAAAGGTCCAGCCTTGTTTATTTCTTTCTGTGGTATATTTATACAATTTTACAAATAAGATAGAATCTCAGTAGTCACAAAATTTCGGTTATGACAGGGAGGAGAGCAATCGCTCCATTTCTCCTTCTCTGTCTTCACTTGGTGCCAGACGTTTTTTGTCGTGCGGGCTCGGTACAGACGACACATCTTTCAACCAACTAAGAGATTAACCGTGATGGTTCTGCTTGGAAGCTGGCTTCAAAGAAGTAACATTCTCATGCTAACTACTGCAACCTGTCTTCCATTTGTCCATCTATGATTTCGATGGCGCATAATCACGCGCTGGGTTTAATCATGCATTTATCTACTTGGACTATGTCCACCATAGTCATCTGAGAGATATCGGTCGAATCTCTTTCTTCCTTTTCCTTCAAATCAAGCGAGATCTTTTCCACATTCATTTGCATCAATGTCTCGGCATTGCCTCTACTATCAATGTTGATCTGAAAATAGAAGGCTGACTTGTTATGCTATGCAAGCACCCCCTACTTCAATAAATTAAACCTTAACAGGACCTTGCTTCATGTGTTAAAATATGCAAGATGGTTTATGTGTTCAGTTTAGACTTCTTCTTGTCAATGTATATGTGTGAGGAATGATCTTTTACAAGCTTAAATATGTGTTATAAACAAATACACAGGAGTATAAAATGCAGCAAATAACACATCAAAATCACAGCAATACCAAGATGATAAAGGAGTTCACCCCTCTCTGGGCTACATCTCCTTGAGCCTCCTTCAATGGACTTGGCTCTTTGGGATTAGTTTTTCAAATGCTCTTTTACAAGCTGCTGCTCAAATCCAATGGATTTACAGGCTGTACCATTGGATTCAGAATACATAAAAACCCCAAAAATGACTGTTAAAACTCAACAAATGGACAATGGCTCATCCAGCAATGACCTCTTCTGCATGTGACCTCCAAGATTCCCTGAGCTTCAATGGAGTAAAAATACCTGAAGAATTCCTCCAATGGATCTGAAACCTATCCCAATGTGTTCAGAGCATAATAAACAGTTAGAAATGACTATTCTGTCTCAGAAAATGGATATGTGCTCATCTGAGCAATGCCTCAAACAATGAGGGCTTCAATGGTCCCTAGAGCTTCCTCAAGCTTCAATGGTTAAAAACATGCATTATAAATCTCCAAATGCCTATGAAAACATCACCAATGGACTTAGAATGTCCAAAAACCCCTAGCTGAGCTTTTACAGCACCTGATTTGGTCAAAAACTCCAAAAGTTATGGCCTCTGCCATTTTTCTCCTTCAAGCCTGTTGTTACCTGTTCGCCATTCTGCACCTGTGGAAAGTGAACCTAGCTCTGAGCGTTTTCCCATCCAAAACTCAGCACCCACGCGCGTTCCCGAAATTGGTGCAAAATGTCGATTAGTTAACGGGAATCAAGCCCCCGAGGACGGAGGTGTTGGGCGCATGGGGGACCATATGTCCATGTCCCGCGCACCAAAAGCTAACTGTTTGCTAGGTTGAATCTTGGAGTGACAAATGTCGGGCACGCTTTTGAACCACAACCAAACCTCGCGCCCTTCGTTTACACGATGGTCATGTATAAAGGTTAATATACCCACGGTTTGAATAAACACCGCGCGATATCCGTTGGTTATAGTTTATACTATACTATATATAACACATATATATAATATATGGTTATATGCAAACTCAATACACCCGTGCGATTGGCATAAATATATGGTCAATAATAATATGTGGTCATATGAAATCTATGTAACCGTGTATTAACATTTTCAAATTACCACAAATGTTGCGCGCCCATTGACAAAGGAAAGGTCATATGGCGCATAACAATGTGACCATGTGTAAGTTTAAAACCGCGCGCATTTACACATGCAATAGGTCACATGGCTTGTAATAAAACCGTGGCTTAAAACCATAATTCAATCCCACGTGCCAGGCATCAGAAATCAGGGTTATATGAACGGGAAGTGTGACAGGGGGCTGGGGCTTAGCCCCAGCCCTAGCCCCACGCCAAATAGCAAACCAATTCAAAATATAACAATATTTCAACATGTGTTTAATAAAACACATAATGTGGCGCGTTGGTAGACTTACATTTGTTAAATCTTTGAATGGACGGGGAGGTCCAGGGGTCGAACCCCGCAGCCTCCAAATAATTTTATCAAACCATACAAACACCAACAACCTATAAATGGGTGCCATGTGGCAGCCCTTCATTGGGCCACGTGGCACCTTTCCATTCGCCTGAAGTATGCCACGTGTCGCCATTCGACTTGTTCAGATGTAACCAATCACAGATCGCCACATAAATATGTGCCCTATCACTGTACGGTCTCCACGTCAGCACTGTACGGCCCTATGCCACGTCAGCTGTACGACCTACCCAGTCAGCACCCTTTTTTTCCTGTTTGGCGATTCGAACAGATCGCGATAACTTCTCCATACGGACTCCGTTTGTGAAAATAAATATACCGCCAGAATCAAGAGAACGAGACGGATGCAATGGCACTGTTTTCGTCGCATTCCGAGCACTTTGAAAATTGAGCAAATTTTTGACCCCTGGTCCAGATTCTGATCACGCCTTCCCACTGAAAGGCTTTTGGACCCACAAAAGCTTATAATCATCGATCTGAGCTTCAATACTCTTCTACTTTCAAGTTCTATCAACTGATTCTCCTTGAAAAGACTTTTCGACCATCACCTGGGTACTTTGACATGTCTTGCACTGCAACTGACTATGTCCCTCCACCACTGCTCTCTGGCTGCTGCTGACCCACTGTTCTCTCTGCACTTGGAAGACTGCTAGCCTTCCCACTGAGAATCAAGTCCCTCATGTGAACTCTTTGACATCAACAATCCGCTCTTCAATGGCTGCAAAATTTTCCTGCGACATCTTGTCACAAGCCAAGAAAACCATCAATCTTGAAAACAAATTGACACAAGACTGAAAATAATGACAGCAAAGTCGTTTTTCTCTTCTAGCAATTGTCGCATCTTGTGCTTCCTCAAAGCACATGGTGTTTTCCTCCACTTTAGTGCACTCAAAATTGACTTACAAGCCATCCAAAACAATCAACTAAACACAAGTCGAAAACCATGAACAACCAACATAGCAGTCAAGCAATATCGACACAAGTCGAGGCTCATGGGAAATGTATCAAGCTTCCAACATGACAAGTCTAAAGACATGATAAACAATCATGCTACAATCATGAGTCATGCATGATGAACTAGCATCAAGTTCATTGTTTATGCACTTTCAAAACTATATGCATGTGCATAGCTTCTTCAACTCTCCTTCCTGTAGAAACATAGGTACTCAAACCCAAATCATGTGGGTACTAATGAGCTGAAAATGAAAAGTATATGTGGCTGTCACAAATGGACAGCATACCCCTCTTTTACATATTCTTGACGAGGTGATATATCACAAGTATGCATTCAAAAATAAATGGCATTCACATGCAAACTTGCCTCTACCAAAATATGACAAACTGCTGCAACTTGTCAACTTCAACAAAAGTGAATAGCTAAGGCTGAAATGTACATCTATACAGAAAGAATGCAAGCCTTACTTACGCAAGAAATCAATCCATTTCTTACCAAGCCAACTCAATGGCGAATCCTTCTGCTGAAAGTCGTCTTCTTGTGAATCATCTTGACTCACTTCAATGATGGAATCTCCTCTTCCATTCTTGTCAATATTTTCACCCAACTGCTTCTTGTGCCTTGGATGAGAGGTTGGATGCAATGTCCAACATTGGCCAATGAGATGACCCCTCTTCTGACAATGACTGCAAATCTTTTGCATGTTCTCTTCATGTTGCCTTTGCTTGGAAAGTTTCCTGAAAGTGGACTTTCTTTTCCAACACTTTGAAACATGATGGTTATAGAAACCACAATATGTACATGGTCTTTTTCCATTGTTACATGCAGATTTATTATGCTTAACATAATCAAAAGCAACGGAGTTATAGGCAGATTTATACCTTGAACATTCACCTTTTTCGCCGCTTTGAAGAGGTGAATTGGAAGAGTTACAAACTCTCTTTTGAAGACTCTCAAATCTGCTCTTGTCCTCATGGTTGTCACAACCTTTTTGTTGCACACATTTGCATTCATCTTGAACACAAGTTTTGCATGCTGAAGAGTTTGAACTTTCCTCACAAGTCCTTGAACTTTCACCTTGAAAACCTTCTTGAGGAGGTGAACTTGAAACAAAAGTTGTTCTTGGAACTTTTTCATTAGTTTCCTCAACTTTGGAATTTGCTCCAACAATTTGTTCATAACCAAGACCACAATATTTAGGTCTCTCTTCAACAAAAATAGGCTCAACAATGCCTTGTGCATGCTTGCCTAACCCTTTACCGTCATAGCCCTTTTTTAACATTAACTTGGACCCTATTCCTTTTGTGTGATTTTCAAAAACACCAAAGCATTCTTCTTGAGAGGAATTTGAAGACAAACTAACATTACATACCTCATGGTCATGCATGTACTTGGTAAGGGTTTCCTTTGCCTCATGGAGTTGATTCTCCATCTCATGCAACTTTTCAAGAAGTTGGTCTTTCTCCTCCTTCATGGCCATCATCTGCTCTTGAAGGACAATGCTCTCTTCTCTATCTTTCCACAAATCTTGTACCATATCTTTCATGGTTAGCAATGCAGTAAACATCTCTTTGTCAAAGAACTGAGATTTGGGAGATGTAGGAGAACTATCAATGTTTGAAGCATCCTCCATATTTGCAAGATAACAAACTTCAACACAAATCTTCCACCAATACCAACAGCTAAAACTCAAGCTATCATTGGCAAATACATGAGAAAAATAAACTATGCTCTGATACCACCTGATCTGAAAATAGAAGGTTGACTTGTTATGCTATGCAAGCACCCCCTACTTCAATAAATTAAACCTTAACAGGACCTTGCTTCATGTGTTAAAATATGCAAGATGGTTTATGTGTTCAGTTTAGACTTCTTCTTGTCAATGTATATGTGTGAGGAATGATCTTTTACAAGCTTAAATATGTGTTATAAACAAATACACAGCAGTATAAAATGCAGCAAATAACACATCAAAATCACAGCAATACCAAGATGATAAAGGAGTTCACCCCTCTCTGGGCTACATCTCTTTGAGCCTCCTTCAATGGACTTGTCTCTTTGGGATTAGTTTGTCAAATGCTATTTTACAAGCTGCTTCTCAACTCCAATGGATTTACAGACTGTACCATTGGATTCAGAATACATAAAAACCCCAAAAATGACTGTTAAAACTCAGCAAATGGACAATGGCTCATCCAGCAATGACCTCTTCTACATGTGACCTCCAAGCTTCCCTGAGATTCAATGGAGTAAAAATACCTGCATAAGTCCTCCAATGGATCTGAAACCTATCCCAATGTGTTCAGAGAATAATAAACAGTTAGAAATGACTATTCCGTCTCAGAAAATGGATATGTGCTCATCTGAGCAATGCCTCAAACAATGAGGGCTTCAATGGTCCCTAGAGCTTCCTCAAGATTAAATGGTTAAAAAACTGCATTTTAAGTCTCCAAATTCCTGTGAAAACATCACCAATGGACTCAAAATGTCCAAAAACCCCTAGCTGGGCTTTTACAACACCTGATTTGGTCAAAAACTCCAAAAGTTATGGCCTCTGCCATTTTTCTCCTTCAAGCCTGCTGTTACCTGTTCGCCATTCTGCACCTGTGGAAAGTGAACCTAGCTCTGAGCGTTTTCCCGTCCAAAACTCAGTACCCACGCGTGTCCCCGAAATTGGTGCAAAATGTCGATTAGTTAACGGGAATCAAGCCCTCGAGGACGGAGGTGTTGGGCGCATGGGGGACCATATGTCCACGTCCCGCGCACCAAAAGCTAACTGTTTGCTAGGTTGAATCTTGGAGTGACAAATGTCGGGCACATTTTTGAACCACAACCAAACCTCATGCCCTCCATTTACATGATGGTCATGTATAAAGGTTAATATACCCACGGTTTGAATAAACACCGCGCGATATCCGTTGGTTATAGTTTATACTATATATAACACATATATATAATATATGGTTATATGCAAACTCAATACACCCACGCGATTGGCATAAATATATGGTCAATAATAATATGTGGTCATATGAAATCTATGGAACCGTGTATTAACATTTTCAAATTACCACAAATGTTGTGCGCCCATTGACAAAGGAAAGGTCATATGGCGCATAACAATGTGACCGTGTGTAAGTTTAAAACCGCGCGCATTTACACATGCAATAGGTCACATGGCTTGTAATAAAACCATGGCTTAAAACCATAATTCAATCCTGTGCGCCAAGCATCAGAAATCAGGGTTATATGAACGGGAAGTGTGACCGGGGGCTGGGGCTTAGCCCCAGCCCTAGCCCCACGCCAAATAGCAAACCAATTCAAAATATAACAATATTTCAACATGTGTTTAATAAAACACATAACGTGGCGCGTTGGTAGAATTACATTTGTTAAAGCTTTGAATGGACGGGGAGGTCTGGGGGTCGAACCCCGCGGCCTCCAAATAATTTTATCAAACCATACAAACACCAACAACCTATAAATGGGTGCCACGTGGCAGCCCTTCATTGGGCCACGTGGCACCTTTCCATTCGCCTGAAGTATGCCACATGTCGCCATTCGACTTGTTCAGATGTAACCAATCATAGATCGCCACATCACTATGCACCCTGTCACTGTACGGTCACCACATCATCACTATACGGCCCTATGCCACGTCAGCTGTATGGCCTGCCCAGTCAGCACCCTTTTTTTCCTGTTTGGCGATTCGAACAGATCGCGATAACTTCTCCATACGGACTCCGTTTGTGAAAATAAATATACCACCGGAATCAGGAGAACGAGACGGACGCAATGGCACCATTTTCGTTGCATTCCGAGCACTTTGAAAATTGAGCAAATTTTTTACCCCTGGTCCAGATTCTGATCAAATGTCCAGCAGCTTGCCGTCTATAGAATTAAAGCCCTCCTCTAAGGAATTGGTTATCTTTTGGCCTTGTTGCTTGCCTTCGGCGATGTTATGCTCCCATTCCTTTAATAGAATGTTTCCTCTAGTTTGCTCTGAAATGGTGAACCTGGGAGTACCTGCCAAAACCCTATTGTTCGTGGCTATCACAGCCTCTTGGAAGGTGACCCGAGCCACTCTGACATCCCTTTCTCTGGCAGATAAGTTCTCGGAAACCTGATTGACCAATAGACAGTTGTCCCGGATCACTTCTACCTTGGCGAGCAAATTTCGCTGTGCGACAGAGACTCTGCTCCGAATCACGATCACGTGGGATTTGTACATCCCGATGTCTATCATTCTATTCTTGACAATCTCCACCTTAGCCTGCAGTTGTTCGATCAAATCCCTCTACTGGCTCACTTGCATCCGACCATCCCGTACCACCAGTTGTGCTTGCTCGAGCTTACTTTTGAGCATCTTTATCTCATTTTTATCGGCCAATCTAGCCTTTTCTATTCCCACGCTCACCTGGTCTTTAACAGTCTCTGTTGTTGTGGCCAGTCTGGTTTCAAGAGTCCTAATTAGGCGATTTTTTCTTTTAAGTTGGTTCTTTAAGAGCCCGACTGAGAATTGATTCACCAAGGCATATGCTCCTAGTGTCCCTGCTATTTCAGTAGGGAATTGCTCATTTTTCTTGTCTTTTCCATTAGCTATGACTTTATATTTCTTTTTAGTCGACTCTCCTTCTTGATAGAATTCCCTTTTCACTACTGCCTTTCTCTTTTTATCGAAGAAAAACTCATTCGGAGGGAGTTCTTCTACTCTTATGGGCCTCAATTCTTCATTGAATATCCATCCTGCATCGATATTTCCATGCGTCAACTGCAAGGGGGTAACTGATGTGATGGGTTCTCCAATCTGCTTCGAAGATTTTCCCGAAGTAGCGACCGGACTCTGTCTCTTTAGCAGGTCAAGAGTCTTTATTTCTACTTCCGGACTCTGCTTCTTTGGCGGGTCTGGAGTCTTTTCTTCTGCTTCCGGACTCTTCGTTTGCTCCCCCTCATCTTGGTGTTTTCCTTGGTCAGGAGACGCATCCTTAGAACCTTCAGCATCCTTCTTTTTCGCCTCCGATGTACTCGAGCCCTCACCTCACAACAGTGCGGGAAGACAGCTACGTCAATGTTCCTGGAACTTGAGAACATCGGCTCTTTCTTCGGGTGCCAAGGATTGTATCTGGGCTAGAATCTCCTCATAGGACCTTGCTCCTCAGAAAATGTCATCCGAGGGTGAATTTTCATGCTCAAATCTCTTGAGCCCACAATTTTCCAAATGGTTGCTCACGACCCTCTGTGGATCATGCTTCTTGTATTCAATGGAGACCAAATTTAGGTCTCCCAGGGCTACGGCCTTGGCTTTGGCATGCCCGAAATCTAATAAAGAATAAGAATTCAAATGAACAGGAAAAGACGGCCATACCTTCTTCAAGTACCCTTTAAGTTCTTTCCTTACACCGCCAATTACCGTTTGTCGGGCAACCTCTCGACAAGCCATCTTGTTGGGAATGAACAATGGCAGTGCATGTTGGGGAACAGAAGCCCCGAACACTTTGAGGTACGAAAATTCTGCTTCCACATACCAGTCTGCTATGTTGCTCAGATTCGTTACTATGTTGTCCAAGATCCAAGGTGGCGGGTGACCAAAAATGGTGACATGCAGGGGGACCATTACCCAGTTAAAGATTTCATACGCAAAATTTTCCGCTTTGTTTTCCCATAATTTTGCATGATATACATGTATGTGTTTGTCTTCGACCGGAGTCCAACTCCAGCTCATCAATGGAAATGGTGTCATAGAACAAATTGCATCCATAATGTATGCAAACATGAAGAATGAAGACGCCTTCCCATTCTCTTTCTTCTCCCGATACTCTGTGACCCGAGTGGTCAAGCTATCAGAAAGCATCTTTTCCCAGTCAAAGGAACTGCCTTCGGTGACCCAAAACATTAGAGGCACCCATGCAAAGAAAAAATGAGAGGTATCCTCTTTCTCGAATAACCTGCATGTCATCATGGCTACATATTTGTACTGTGGTTCTAAAGAAGCGATAGAATATATGTTGTGGCTATCAGCCCTGAACTTCGCGGTGTTTGAAACCCAATCCTTTATTAAACTAGCCATGGTTTTATCATACTGTACGCATTCCTTCTCCTTGAACTCGTCTAAGAATTCATTGCCATATGTGTGGTCGGACGTCATGGGTAGCTTATACATGGTTTGCAGATGTTCCGGCCTGAAAGTCCCGATGGTGATTTTTTGCTCCTTCATGATAGTCCTAGTGAGTATGTCCACATGGTCCAGTGCCCATCGGACCATATCATAATACAGAAGCAACCGTGGTTTGGTTGCTACTCTGTGCATTCCGGATTGGACGACTATTTTGTACTTGGTTGTTATATCATCTTTTTCGTTGTTGCTGGAGTCGTTGGAATAATCCACCAATTCTACTTGCAGAATATCTGAAACATATGACCAATTCGGGACCGAGTTGATACTTTGGGGTGAAGTATCGGAGACATTTTTTGAGCCTTGTCCCGAAACCTCAACATTCACCTTTGATGCTTTTCGTGGAGCCATGGCTGAAGCTTGCGTTTTATCTCTTCTGTGATAGAACTGTGTATACATACATAAGTCAGTTTACTCAGAGGTGATGTGCCCTTCGTGCTATGAAAATGCATTTGTTATAATGAAACACAGCTTTTATATATACTCAAAAAAATCAGTACCTTTCAGAACAAGTCTGTCAAATCGCATTTGGAAATAAATTCTTCCATAAAAATTTGATCTTATATTTATCGATTTACCCTATTTCCTCATTAATGTCATAAATTTTGGCGGTTTTAAAATCTCAGTTGGCACATGGAGGAAAAAAGCTACCTTCTAAATCGTGTAGACATCAAAGCGCAAGATACTCATTGATTTAGTTTAATTAATCCGGTTTACCAACGTTAATCAATATTTCGGTACTCGTTATATTGGGGATTTTCCTTTAACATTTTGAGTCTCTAACACCCAAGACTGCGAAGATCAATTTTGGTTAATAAAAGATAATCGTGATTTGGGGCTTGATTAATTTTATAATTATTATATTCGCCATATCGTGACTCAGAGCTTCGAAGATAAGTTTCTAGGAGATTTACATGCCGAGCTGCGAAACCGTGAGATCGCGATAACATGACTTAATTAAAGGGAAGATAATCTTGGATTAAGTGATTAATTAATCACGTTATAACCGCATCGTGATTTCACGAGTCGGGGTTTAGATGGTGTAACATTCAAAAAGAAAAATGCCGAGTGGCAAAACGCCGAGAGAATCTTTTACCACAGTTAGCTTTTTCCTTTAACCTTGACATGGGTTAGTCAAATAAGGATCTCGTGTTCTCGGCTATCGGGGCCATGACATTAAATTTTTTGGTTTGGTGAACACCGAGGCACGAAACCCCGATGACATTTGATCACGAGTTAGCTAAAACTTTACCCTCGTTACTGTCTTGAGTGAAAAATTAAAACGATTTCCCTGTTTCATGGCTCGGGACGTGTGAACTACATGACTTATAGTATCCGACCTACGAGATCCCAAAGTTGAACCAAAGAGGAAACATTTTTACGAAAGGTAGGACTTGTTTCGAGAGTAGAATAATCATCGCTACTCGCGTGATAAATCTTCAGATATCTCGATATCTCAGAGGGAAATTATGAAAACCATCTTTAGATTTCAAGTATCAAAATGAAATTTGTGACGGGCTAGAAAAACAAGGGCAGCTCCAACAGTTCTCATGCTTATGTTCAGTTCTTTACATTTATTTATGGCTATCATGTTTACTTTATAATTCTTCCTCTTTAATTCCACTTCCTAAATGGTTAATTAACACATGCATAATAACTCAACCATTGTCGTATAAAAGTTATTTTCGGATCAAGTGGTATCAAATCTAGTTGATGTTTGGATTTGAGTTTTTCATGTTAACCAGGGAAAAGCTACATCGTGGTGAATGTGAGCTTGTTGAAGAGAATCCATTGATTGGATTGAGAAAGAGAGCTTCTCAAAGTGAGAAGATCGCATCGAAAGAGGTACTTTCTCAGGATGAGAAAGAGTTTCGAAAAATTTTATTCGCCATGTTGGAGTTGATGAAGGTTTTGTATGAGGATTACTTGGAATGAAAGAGACCAGTTCTTGGTGAATCTTCAAAGGGAAAAAATGAAGAAGGAGAGGATCCTCCTCAAATTCCTCCTTCACCTCCATCTTCAACTCCTTCTTCTCCTTCTTATTCAAGTTCAAGTTCTAAATCCATTGCAAAGAAACATGTCAATAAACATAAGAATGAAATGCCTTTACTAAAACTTGATGTTAAATTCAAATTACCCATGTATGATGGTGAAGTTAATGTAGAGAGACTTGACAATTGGGTCATACATATGGAGGTTTATTGCAATGTGAAACATATCAAGGATGAGGAAACTCAGATCAATTTGGCATCACTTAGACTTGCAGGCACAACACTCATCTGGTGAAAAAGCAAGTTGCAAAATGGCACGCAACAAGTGGGTAATGTATTTCCATCATGGAAAATTTTTATTTCTGCACTTAGAAAGAAATTATATCCTTTGGGTTATAAAGAGAAAGTGTTAATTGAATGGAAATATCTTAAACTAAGAAAAGGACAAAGAGTGCAAGAATACACAGATGGATTTTGTAAAATGGAATTGATGTTAGATATTCCTTTGCATACCCAAGAAACTCTTATGAAAGTATAGAAGAGGTTTACCTGCACATATTCGAAATACTTTATTCATGTTTGGACCTACTAATATTGATGAGGTTTATTTCAAGAAACATACATTGAAGCAAGGAAAACAAGAGTTGGTGTATCAGGGGAATTGTCTTCAAGGAAAGAGGACAAACGGAAGTGGAATGGAAAGAAGGCAAATTCGGTGGTAAGAAAGGAAGAGAAGCCCTCTTGCAAGCATTGCAAGAAAGAAGGGAATGATGAGGAACGTTGTTGGAAATTGCATCACAAGAAGAGACCGAAGTGGTTCAAAGAGAAGAAAGGGAGGCAAATAGTTGCAGCAACAACATGACCCACAAACTTGGGATCAGATTCAGGTGATGAATCTAAAGTCTCATTGGTTGGTATGGCAGATAAAATTGGTGAAGGATTTCATTGTAGAAGTAAATTGTTTCACATAAGGATCATAATGAGGCACACTAAGGTTGACACATTGATAGATAGTGGATCTCAATCTAACTGAATTTCATAGGGATTCGTTAAACAATTGGGATTAAAAACATAGATGCATCATAAGCCTTACACACTTAAATGGATAAGCAACAATCATCAATTGCACATAACAAAGTAGTGCACATTAAAATTTTCAATTTCATCTAAGTTTTTGGATGAGGTAATATATGATGTGGTGCCACTAGGTGAATGTGGAATGGTATTAGGAAGTCCTTACTTGTATGATCGTAAAGAAATCTTCTACAGGGAAACGAATCAATATCGTTTAACCAAAGCAGGTCAAGAATATGTGGTTCCTTCTCATCATTTAAAGGCAAATAAATATCTTAAAACTATGGAACAATTAAGAAAGGAAACATAAGCAAGAAACACACCTATAATTGTTTCAAATCAAGTAATCGATCTTAAGCAAGAACATGAGAGGATTGTAGAATGGAAAATCAATCACACTTTGCTTCAAGATAAGCTATTGTCGTACAAATATTACAAACATATCAGCTCATTTGCAATCAATTTTTTTATGATATCATTAGTAATGTTGTCTACATGGATGATAGTGGCTTTAGTAAGATGTGACAGGGTACAAATGGCTAACAATATGTTGTCAGCTATCATGACTATTTTACAATTGATCTTGATGAGACAGGTGCATAGGACATAGTTCAAAGATAGGGAACAAGTTGGGTGGCGTAACCCAAACTTGATGACTGGTTAGTAACCTTTTGGAGACCAAAAGGTCTTTAGTGGGGAGGTGTGATCCAGAATTGGATCTAGGAGCTTGATGGGACTCAAAAAGGCCTGAAAATAAAATTTCTCAGAATGGCTTCAAAACGGACATGTGCGTAGGCCTCATCGATAAGAACCTAACGCAACTTGAACAATATCAAATAGATGTTGTATGATTCAGATATCATGATATGTTCATTTTTCCAAAGAAGCAAAAAGTCAACAGTTAACGACCCAAAAATTCAACGTTGATGTCAGCATAACATCATGCTGACATCATCATTATAATGTGGCAGCATATGGAGGTGACATGTGGCAGTTATTCATACAAATGACGTGGTAGGGTATAGTTGGATGCTAACATGGAAGGTATAGGTGGACCAATCTGGTAGTGACACATGTCACCATTGCAAGGGTGACATGTGGCACACCCATATGGCATACGTACGACACGTGGAAGAGAGTGACTGGGAAAGTGTGCTAACTGGGCAGACAAGTGGTCCGGTCAGATATTGACACATGGTGTTTACCTGGATGCATGTAAAGGTGCCACGTGGCCCATTCATGGGATTCCTCATGGCACCCATTCATTGGCTAAAGTTTTCTTGCAAAAATTTGTTGGAGTCCACCAGGTTCAACCGCATGACCTCTTCACTAGGTGAATGACTTAGTAGGGTCAGGCTAGCTATCTCGCCCTTTCTATGAGTCTTAACCATATATGTAACCATATGTATTTAGTTTTGAAATAGTGGTATGTTCAGGTGGAAAAGGGTTGGGGCCTAGCCCCAGCCCTCGGAAATATAACCATGCAATGTGACCAAAGTCTAGACCTTCCATTGTTTGGTGTACTGGTGGAGTGTTAGCCCCATCGCTTCACCGTGGAACCACACAATGTAACCACAGTCCACACTCTGGTGTTTTGGAACAAAAAATATGGGAGTTAGCCCTCGATCATGATGACATGTCGTGTGACCTGGCATGTAAACAGTTAGCACGGAGTAAGGGTTAGCCTTGATCAGTCGGGCTAGCCCACTAACCAGAGGGCTTAACCACCAGCATTAATCTAGAGGGATTAATAGATTAGCATGTGGAGGTCTGGCCCGCGGCCACATGGCCACCACCATATAACCAAGGGCCAAGAGTTAAGGGGTTAGCGCGCCCAACTTAATGCCTGACCACATGGGGATACCCTATATGACAAGGAGCGTAGAGATCAAGGGGGTTGCACCCTATGTTTTGGCATAAAGTGGGTTTTGACTTTGTACTAAAAGATTTTTATGGATTATTAGCCTAATATTGGGAGATTTAGTCCATTAGTGAGGGATCTTGGGCCCTTTTTGAGGCTAAATCTTGGGGAGAAGTTGGGAGATGGTTACCAAATTATGATATATATAAACTGGGGCTTCTTGAAGCCATGAAAAAGAGGATTCAGAGCAAGTTTACGCTGAATATTTGCCAAGCCAAAGCCATTTTTATGCATCGAAGTTGTGAGGAGAGCACCTTTGTGGGCCATTTCTGGGAGCTCTGGTCATCCGATTTCAGTCCCATCGGTTTTGTTGGGTTCTAGAAATCTGGTAGAATAAGACCAGATTAGTTTGTAATGTTGTTTTCACTTCTTTGATGTACTTTTAAAGCTTAGAACAAAAATAAAAAAGCCTCACCCACTGAGACAAAGGCCCAGAGACGTAGATGATATTGGCGAACTCCGTTATCACTTTTTTGTTTGTGGTTTGTTTTTCTCATGCTTATGTTCAGTTTTGTACATTTCTTTATGGATTTCATGTTTACTTTATAATTCTTCCTCTTTCATTCCACTTCCTAAATGATTAATTAACACATGCATAATAACTCAACCATTGTCATATAAAAGATCTTTTTGGATAAGAAACTCACACCTACCACTCCACCAGAGGTAAGGGATCAAAGGAAGTAGGAGGAAATAAAGAAATTATAGGAGATAGAATGATAGGTCCACACAGCGGTCGACCTGTTCGACAAAGAAGCATGGCTCTAGATGAAACTAGAAGAGGATCAGCAAGTCCAGCGGTGGGACAAGGAAGAAGTAAGGATAAGCGCATGTATCCAAGATCTCAAGAAGAGGTAGAATACAATGTCCATAATGGAGCACGTCAGAGGGGCACAATATATGAAGAGATTACAAGTAGAACTCACCAGTACACAGTCGCAGAAAAAGGAGCGTCAAGCTCAAATGGAACCGCTCCAAGAGAAAGTAGCATATGTCATTGCACAAGCAGAGGAAGCCAAGACATATATGGCACAAACCCAGGCAGAGTGTTCAGGGTTGATCAGCGATGATATTGCAGCACAGACAGTAGATGCACTCAAGGAGAATATCGTGCAGGCTCAAATGCAAGCAACGGAGCTCAAGGAGAAGTTCCAGATGATCACCAGGGAGATCAATGAAGCCCACAAAGGTTAGGTGGCTCAGGATGAACCACATGTTAGTGTTGGAAGCAGGACAAAGTGGAAGGAAAGGCTATTTTAGGAAAGAAGGCATGCATGAGGGAAGTGGCAGTTGGAAGGAAGAGAAGCACGCACACATGCATGGAAGACCTAATGACATTAGGTTTAGGGTTTTTGCAGTACATTGTAATGTATGGTGAGCCAGGAAAATATAAATATAGATACCTAGGCCTCATAGAGGGAGAGACCGAGAATTAAGAAGAGAGAAACAAAGTAGAGACCAAAGTTGGAAGGGATATAATGAGTCTAAAGGAGGAGTCATGTTTTGATAGCTAGTTGTAATATTTTTCTATACGACCTAATTTTGTAAGTTGTTGAGCTGGAGAGGAGTAAGCAGGGCATATATTGAGGGTTAGATCGCAGTCTGAGATCCTGGTGCGATCTATTCCACCTCATAATAGATCTTGACCTGACTGTGAAGAGTTTTAAAGTGCATGACGATGTATTCATGGCACTGTTATAATAAAAGAGATTGAGAGCTAGAACTTTGTGGACGTATCCGAGGAGGGTGTGAACCATAGTTAAACATATGTTAGGTGATGAATGCATGTATTTCCTTACTATTTCAGTAGTTATTGGTGTGTTAAATGAATGAGGTGATTATATTCCATGCATAATTGTGAATGCCAGTTTATTGCATTAATAAATTAAAATAGAACTCTCATCTTATAATTCTCAGATCCCCACTCAATATTGGGATGCAAACGCATGAGAATTTCAGCCACTCATTAAGACTACCTCAGGTGAGACTGCGCAGTGCACTTTGTGTACTGCGTTGCCTTTTGGTTTACCAAGAGGGCTGATAGTTTTAGAGGTTTTGTTGGAACCCCAATAGATATGAACCCTGGGTCAATCAAGTTGATACTCAAACATATAAAAAAAAATAAGTAACCAACATCGGCTCACCAACCTAAGTCATAATTACATAATACATTCTAGTTGATAAGGGTTAAAACTGGGGTGTTACATCCCCCTCCCCTTATTTTGGCACTATCCTCAATTCACAACATAATTCCAATGTTATTAACATTACAAATCTAGGTTCTTTGGCCTTAATCCACATAGGCATTCGAGCCAACTTTTATATACATAGGCACTCTAGCCTAAAATTAAACATGTATACATAGGAATTCTGACCGAAAAAATGTATAATCATCTTCGGAATTTATATTTATGATAGTAGTTCCAACTAGAAAGTTCTCCTTCCCTCTCATCCCTGCACAACACAAATAAGTGAACCCCTTTCTCAGCCATGCAGTCCCTCAGGTTGTTCCACTTCTCTCTAAGGCTCTAGTGTACTCAGCCAGGAAGTTTCAGAGTTGTGGCTTCCATAACTCCAACTACAACAAGTCCATTGGAATTTCTTCATTCTATGCCCTTGTCATTGAGTTTCTCTAGCATCACCTTCTTATTTTACCTCATAGTCTAGTACTTTTATATATCTTCTACATTCATTGTTTTCCTACAACATCTTGAATCAGCAAGCATGTCAACTCACAATTTTGTGCATAAAAATATTTATTTTGTTCATAATTTAAGAGTAAATTTTTCATAATCTAGTACAATACTTATCTGTGTGGTTCATGGATATGCATCCATATGGATGCCTCGTTAACTTGGATCATTTCTTTCCTTGCATACCCATTGTGTGTGTGATCCCAATCAATAGTTTACAAGAACTATCAAAGTCTCCTCTTCCTTGTGGTCACTCACCTTCCAGGCCCAGGCTCGAGAATTTCATATTTTGTTTTAAAGTCCCTTAGGCGATCCATATTTCCTAGCCAAGGTTTTCTTGCACAAGAATATTTCTAGAGACTTTATCGAGTATTACAACCGAGGCGACTCTCTAGCCTGTGTTACCACTACACAACATATTCTATGGAGATCATGGCGCACCATAAGGTTCTCATGTCCCAACAATATCCTTGTCCATGATTTCCAAATTGCATATCCAACATCTCATCTGTATTATACACACACAATCATCATGAGATATCACTATAACAATTTTCAATCATAATGTCAAATTTGTTTTATATAAGAAAACAAAATTTTCCCAAGCATGAGCTTTCTGCTCATAATGTTTGGCTTCTATAGCTGTAGATATTAGTCTTCCATATGGATTACATCCCTTCCATATCCAATACCATCCTACCTGCAATTTCTTGATTTACATTCAGCCAAAACAATTTGTCAGTAATTTATTAAATTATAATTCCCAAAACTATTTTATATAAGAAAAAAAAAAATTCCAGACATGAGCTTCTACTCATAATAATTTGTCTCTTGCATCAATAGGCATTGGTATTCTTGGTATTGTCTCTTGCATATATNAGAGAGAGAGAGAGAGAGAGAGAGAGAGAGATTCATGGTAACAAGTGATATCAGAATTGTTTACAACTACAATTCAATTACTTCCATCAATTATTGACATTAAATGGAATTTGAATATTGAATGGAATGAAGCCATTATTCTTTACACATATATTATCAGCCAATATTTTCTTTCTTCTATCCTGAAAATTTTTGTATTAGTATATCTACCCCAACAAAGCTTTTCTATAATTTATCATTATGTAGCTTCTTTAACCTGCAACTTTCTTGTTGTAATATCTAACAGTCCCTGAAGGGTTTTCGAGTTCATGAGTTAGCAATACTCACATCATTTCAGTTGTTAGCATAATCATTTCTATGTTATATAATGTATACATGCATTCAACCAAATGTATTCAATGATTCCTTTATTATCACTTGTAACATTTTTAATAGCTCCCAAACTGATTTTGGAATTGTAAAAACAACATTAAAATGACCTTCAACTAGTATTCATATTAAATATAATGCATATATCCATCATTATGTATTTTTAGCACCAAGATATTTTCATAATGCAACAATTACTTACTAAATAAAATAACAATCAATGTGCTAATACCCATGGCCACATCTATACAATGCATCCATGCATTGGCTACATAATACCACATAACTATGATATGCATTCCACCATGATGAATTGAAAGTTTTAGCCAACGATTCAACACGTCATCCACACACTTCCTACTGCTTTCCTAACTATTTGGATACCTTCCTTTTTAACCCAAACACGACACCAAGAATATAATCCTTAAGTGTTCTTCAGTGTCGGAAAATATATTGGAGTCCAAACATAATGTATACAGTAGATACCATTGAGAACTCACATAACTCTATAGCCCTTTCATATCCAACCATATTATGGTCTCACACATGACTAGCTCTATGGATATTCATTTTTATAGAAGGACTATGTCTCCTGAATTAACCTGGTTATGATCCCATAACCAATCATAACATAATATGAAACTAACATCTTATCTAAATGAATTCTATTATCAACAACATTTACATACTCTGGGCCTTTGGCCATTACATATCAATTTAAATATTGAAAATTAACTTAGGGAATTCTTACCTCAATCCTCTTCAACATGTATGCATCAACAAAAACTAAATGCATACATGCCTGGTTGTTGTCAACCTACGTGTTGCTATCTGACCAACTGATAATTGTAGAAGCTCACGGATTTCCTCCTTCATCATTAAGATCACCATTCCTGCCACCCTCATGGTTCTTCACCTATATAGAAATCACAAGAAACAACAACATCGACCTCTTTAACCCTGCTATATCATTTTTCCTTAATACATGATCTATCATTATTCATACTCAAATATTATTTCATAATAATAGACTATTCTAAGTTCACAAGCATGTTATATGCATATCCAAAGATGTGCAATTACACATCCATATGCACCAATCATTTACTGTCATCATGCCTACTAATGCATATGCATTTTAAATTCATTGTATGCCTCATGCACTCTAGTGGATTTCTGTTTTAATTCACTTATTTATTTATCTATTTATGTTGTAGTTGGTTTTCCTGGAACTCCTTTAGATCCTTGCTACCTTGTGTGCTCCCATTTTTCACTATGGCTCTCTGGTCTTAACTCTTTCCATCCAAGTTCCACTTGGCCATTCTGCAATCCAATAAATGTGTTCTATTTTCAGCAACCTTTGCTAAGAATTCATATCCAACTTTACCTTTATGAAACATTCCATCACCCTAGAATGAAGTAGCTCAAACATTCCATCACTCTACTAAAACGTTCTTGGAATGGATATTGTTACTCCTAGTTATCCATTACATTATTTTATTAGCATTTCCTTGTGAAACCATACCTTTAACACTTAATACCATTCCCAAGTCCATTTTCATTAAGCGACACATTTCAAGTGAGAGCACATTCAATTTATCTACATTGGCATCATGTTTCCACTGTGAACTTTGATATCATAAGTGGATTTATTTCACACTTAATATTTGTAGATGTCTACACATTTGTTCCTTTAAGGCTAGCCAGTCGTACTTTTCCTTTTATTTCCATCCATGACATCTTTAACCTGCTAGATTCATATCCTATGTGAGGACTCTTTCTTTTGTTGTACCTACACTTTATTCAGATATTGTAGTTGTTGAATAATACTTTTGTTCCACTATTCTTGAGTTCCTTGTCCACCTTTCATTACTTTCTTTGTAGCTCTTGATTTCCTCATCCAAATCGTGTAAGCTCTGTCATTCTTCCATGACCCTAAAATCTGATCCTAGACTGGAATTGATCTAGTTATACCTCTAATCCTACCAAAATATGCAAGCAATCATCTGGTTAGAATTATACATACCATACAAAATTGTCAATTAAATTTATAGGTACCTTTTCTGTTTAATTATATCAATCTTCATATTATAAGAGACCCCTATTATTTTCCTCTAAATCCTCTAAATCAGTTTTCCAATGACTGTGCTCTTTCCCCAATCGGATATCAAAGATGAAAGTTAGGGCTCCCTGAAAAACCAGTTTTAGCCCCCTTAGCTAACACTAAAATTTGAAAACTGCAAAGGCACTTCCTTCAAACCACGTTCTAGGTGACCACGGCTTGAAACCATGGTCTTAATCACCCTTTAGCACCTTGCTCTATGTTCTTCCATATGGGAGCTTGTGTGAACACCAAGTTCAAGGGTTGGTTTACTTCCAAGATCTGTTTGCATTAGCATGGGACCGACACCAGGACCAAGTCCTCCATACTTTAGTCTTTGGCTATTTTCCCCTGTCAAAATTTGTTTTCCCCGAGATTTAAGATTCGTCAAACCCATCAATCATTCCACTAGCAAAAATGGATGGTCAAGATTTAATCTCCCATCAAATAGATGGTCCCACCCCCATCTAGAGGATTCAATGAGATCCACAGTTATGACTTAATAAAGCATCGAGATGGACGACTCTTAACCAATTCATAAATTCAACGCTTTGGGGCTCTAAGATATTTCCATTCCCAAGTATTCCACTTCCCTAGAGTGGAAATCCTCCAAAGTAATTGCATTGTTCACCCACACTTTAATCGAACGATTGATATTTAATCAAGCGTTTGGAAGGACGGTCCTCACACACTTTAGAAATCCAGTGCTCTGGGGCTTTGGGATAATTCCATTCTTGAGTCTACCACTTCCCTAGAGTGACAATCCTTCTAAGTACTTACCCTACTCTTCCACATCTTAATCCAACGGTTGAGAAAGGTCCCGAAGGGATCCTAGATCGACAGTTTGAATGCCTTCACGACTTGGAGCTTCAACACTTTTCAATGATAGAAACTTGGAAACCCCAGGAATCACATACTCCTGGAGATGACATGGCACGCTGATGTCACCTAGTGTGACATGGACACATGGCACATGTGCCATGTGTCACTCAAAAATGAATAGATTGGGATCCAAAAGATATCAAATCCAGGTGACACATGTCCTCAAATGACACCCCTACCACGTGTCATAAGCCATGTCATCAACCACACGTACAATCCACAATCACTGCTCCAGATCCGACGGTCCACGTGACCTCACAAATTTACACATTGGGGCTTCGATGCTTCGAGGCTTCAGGGATTCAATGCTTCAGTGTTTTTCTTTGTAACATACCTAGTAATCGCTGGATTGGTGAAGTTTCGAAGTTCAAACTTCGCTATCCTTCTACCACTACTAGATCTGATGTCCCGCAACACTCATAAATTCTTTCCCTTGATCTAAGAGTCGACAAAAAAGTCTAGGACTTCAATGCTCTGGGGCTCCGAGTTGTGGAAGTTCAACAAGGTTTTGCTGGAGTTACTTCACACACACCTAGGATTTATTTTTCCTAACTTTTTTCCTTGTTTATTAGTCATTATTCAATCTCCTATATTTTAGGAAGAATATTCCTCTAGGGAGAATATTCTCTTCAGTTTTCACTTCAGTTTGATCAGTTGAGTGGAGTCTAGATGCAACATTGGGATCATCACCATGCTAATGTGCACTTGCCTTGGAATCATCACCATACTAGCGCATTACCCTTGATTCCTTGATCTACTCCTCACTACTGTATGTTCAGTTAGTTAATTGAAGACTAGTTGACTAGTTAACTCAGCTAGGTGGCAGTTCACTCTCGTAACTTCTTGAAAGACTAGACTAGGTGGCAATTCACTCCCGTACCAGCTAGTGTCTGTCCAGATCACTCTAGACCACCACTATGTATCTTTAGTTACTCATGTATCCTATATTATTGTAAATTATTCACTCTTTGAGTGTGGAATACGGTTAATCATAATTCTTCCCTTCTTTCTCTCTTGCTTCTTATTTCACAATTTCTCTCTGCAAATGTGTGCAGTATTTTCTAGATAGATCTATTTTGTGTAGTTTAAGCACATTTACATGATATCAAATTCGATGGACTGCTAAGCAAAAGATACACCAAATTATTTTTACAGGTACTGAAGATTGAAGAACATAGAAAAGATGGATTATTTGTCGGAAATACTTCTCATGCCTCATAACTATTTGGAATGGAAGCCAAAAATTCTTCTTCATATCAGATGCAGAGGCTTGTACAAAATAACTATGGCAATGGAAGTAGAGCCTGATTCCGTCGATCAAAAAAATGACTTTCTCATTAGAGAAGATATGGCCATAGGAAGTATCTGCATGTCTGTTTCTCCCGAAATTTTCCATCAAGTATATGAAGAATCACAAGAATCAACTCCAAATGAATTATGGACCAGATTGGAGGTTCTATTTGGGAATAAAGAATATTGTGAAGATTTCATGCAGGAGGTTGAACAGATAGAGCCAAAAGAGAAGCCATAAGAAGATCAAGCCTCTTATTATGAAGAGTCTTCTACAAACGTATTTGCACAAATTTGTATTCCAATAATTGAAGATGATGTCTACTCCATTTCAGATTTGTTTTCTGAATTTCATGTGGAATATATATGGCATGCATCTCAGGGGTCACATGCAGACATTTTTCCATGCACAGTGCATGCATCTCAAGAGACAAAAAGGGATCCACGCACATCATACTTCATTCTGATAGTTTCTGAGATAAATTTGCAGAAAAAAATTGGATATTTGAATTCCTCTCAGGAAAATATCCAATTTAAAAAAAAAACATCGTCTGAAACGGAGTCTGAAAAGTGAAGTTATGATCATTTTAAAATCAACAAAATTTCAGTGTTTTTTTCCGAAAAGGGTCGCACGGTTTTCAAAGTTTCATCCAAACTTTATTTGGATATTATTCATTGCAAGAAGAGAAATTGGATAGGTGTGGACATATCAATGATACATCTACTTCATCAGATCCGTGCAGATATCTACATCTTCAACAAAATCTTCAACGAGCACAAACTTGCACAGTTGCGAGGTCTTCTTGGAGTGAAGAACACAGTTGCTTAGCAACTGCTTTTTGTTCTGTCTCATTTTTATTTTTTTTATGCATTGTAATTTGAGGGGGGGGTTACCATGAGGTTTTCCCTCTTTCCTCATTTATTTCAATGTATTGTTTGTATTTGGGTACCTAACATGGCCTCATTTCCGGGACCCATTCTTTATTTTCACCATAGTAATGTTCGGGGGGGGGTGTTGGGGTTACGTCACACACACCTAGGATTTATTTTTCCTAAGGTTTTTCCTTGTTTATTAGTCATTATTCAGTCTCCTATATTTTAGGAAGAATATTCCTCTAGGGAGAATATTCTCTTCAGTTTTCACTTCAGTTTGATCAGTTGAGCAGAGTCTAGATGAAACATTGGGATCATCACCATGCTAATGTGCACTTGCCTTGGAATCATCACCAGACTAGCGCATTACCCTTGATTCCTTGATCTACTCCTCACTATTGTCTATTCAGTCAGTTAATTGAAGACTAGTTGACTAGTTAACTCAGCTAGGTGGCAATTCACTCTCGTAACTGCCTGAAAGACTAGACTAGGTGGCAGTTCACTCTCGTAATTGCTAGTGTGTGTCCAGATCACTCTAGACCACCATTATGTCTCTTTAGTTACTCATGTATCCTATATTATTGTAAATTATTCACTCTTTGAGTGTGTAATACGGTTAATCATAATTTTTCCATTCTTTCTCTCTTGCTTCTTCTTTCACAATTTCTCTCTGCAAATGTGTGTGGTATTTTCTAGCTAGATCTATTTTGTGCAGTTTCAACACATTTACATGGTATCAAAGTTGATGGAATTCTAAGAAAAAGATAAACCAAATTATTTTTGCAGGTACTGAACATTGAAGAACGTAGAAAAGATGGATTATTCGGCGGAAATACTTCTCACGCCTCATAACTATTTGGAATGGAAGTCAAAAATTATGCTTCATCTCAGATGCAGAGGCTTGTACAAAATAACTATGGAAATAGAAGTAGATCCTGATTCCGCCAATGAGAAAAATGACTTTCTCAATAGACAAGATATGGCCATAGGAAGTATCTGCATGTTTGTTTCTCCTGAACTTTTCCAACAAGTATATGAAGAATCACAAGAATCAACTCCAAATGAATTATGGACCAGATTGGAGGTTCTATTTGGTAATAAATAATATTGTGAAGATTTCATGCAAGAGGTTGAACAGATAGAGCCAGAAGAGAATCCATAAGAAGATCAAACCTCTTATTATGAAGAGTCTTCTACAAACATATTTGCACAAATTTGTATTCCAATAATTGAAGATTATGTCTACTCCATTTCAGATTTGTTTTCTAAATTTCATGTGGAATATATATGGCAAGCATCTCAGGGGTCACATGCAGACATTTTTCCATTCGCAATGCATGCATCTCAAGAGACAAAAGGGGAGCCGCGCACATCAGACTTCATTCTGATAGTTTCTGAGATAAATTTGCTGAAAAAAATTATATATTTGAATTCCTCTCGAGAAAATATCCAATTTCAAAAAAAACATCGTCTGAAACGGATTGTGGAAAGTGAATTTATGATCATTTTAAAATCAACAAAATTTCAACGTTTTTCTGAAAACGGCCGCACGGTTTTCAAAGTTTCATCCAAACTTTATTTGGATATTATTCATTACAAGAAGAGAAATTAGATATGTGTGGACATATCAATGATACATCTACTTCATCAGATCTGTGCAGACATCTACATCTTCAACAAAATATTCAACGAGAACAAACTTGCACAGTTGCGAGGTCTTCTTGGAGTGAAGGACACAGTTGCTTAGCAACTGCTTTTTGTTCCTTCTCATTTTTATTTTTATTATGCATTGTAATTTGAGGGGAGGGGGGTTCCCATGAGGTTTTCCCTCTTTCCTAGTTTATTTCAATGTATCTTTTGTATTTGGGTACCTAACATGGCCTCGTTTCTGGGACCCATTCTTTATTTTCACCATAGTGATGTTTAGTGGGGGTGTTGGAGTCACTTCACACACACTTAGGATTTATTTTTCCTAAGGATTTTCCTTGTTTATTAGTCATTATTCAATCTCCTGTATTTTAGGAAGAATATTGCTCTAGGGAGAATATTCTCTTCAGTTTGATCAATTGAGTGGAGTGTAGATGCAACATTGGGATCATCACCATGCTAATGCGCACTTGCCTTTGGATCATCACCAGACTGGTGCATTACCCTTGATTCCTTGATCTACTCCTCACTACTCTTTGTTCAATCAGTTAATTGAAGACTAGTTGACTAGTTAACTCAGCTAGGTGGCAGTTCACTCTCGTAACTACATGAGAGACTAGACTAGGTGGAAATTAACTCCCATAGCTACTAGAGTGTGTCCAAATCACTCTAGACCACCATTTTGTCAAATTAGTTACTCATGTATCTCATATTATTGTAAATTATTCACTCTTTGAGTCTGGAATACGGTTAATGAGAATTCTTCCATTCTTTCTCTCTTGCTTATTCTTTCACAATTTATCTCTCCAAATGTGTGTGGAATTTTCTATCTAGTTCTATTATGTGTAGGTTCAACACATTTACATGTTCAAAACTCTCGGAGTGAAAACTTCTGAAGTGATCAACATCGGGTGACCACGATTAACGACGAAGATCCCTCTATGCCTCCCATCAAATCGAACAATTGACGGGACTTTGCGACTTCGACCTTCGAAACTTTATGATTTTCCAGCCTACCAAGATCACTAAAGAAACAAAGTTTCAAATTATTACATTTCATGCTTGGCCTCGATAAACAACCAACAATAAAAAATCTAGATCTGACGGTTGGGAATTAACATTTCCCAACCTCTAGTTTCTCCTTTATCGAACGTCCCTCACTCACCTGCCCTATGATCCAACGATCGAGATCTCCCTCGATCCCATGATGGTGATTTCTCCTGAATTCAAAAGGAATGGTCAAGACTGCACAATCATTTACAAAATATATATGACGCTTTATCTTTTGCATGGATTCTGCAGTACCATTCCTCCTGATATTTACGATTTAAAGGTCATAAATTGATATCAACCATGAGACTTTGGCCAGCAGACCCAGCCCATACCATCTTGATGTTTCAAGCAGAAGCTCTGATACCAATATGTAACGTACCCATCCATTCACAGGTTGGGATACGCTACTTAAACAAGATTTGACACAACCATCCCTTAGCAGGAAGGGAACACTGCAGTCCCAAGACCAAGTTATTTGAACTTATATCAAATTCAAAGGACTTCTCGTTAATGTTAGAGGCATGAAAATCACATTCATAAGACAAGATCCATGCTACAACATAAAGAAGTAAACAACATGCCATGCACAACAAATAACCAATAGACAGGCACATTAAAATACATATATCATAGATAATTAAATACACATAGGAATAACATTATACAGAAAACACATAGAGCACTTATCTTTCAAGTAAACATTCACCAACTGGCTCCAGACCAAGGACATTCCTCCCAACCATAGACATTTTTTTTTTACTCTCAACAACAGGTCACCCCCGATTCAGGGCTATGAATCCATAAGGACGAGTCCTAGGAAAAATCTAAAACACACATTAGTTAGCTAATTGGCTCTCAGTTTTCCCAACCACACAACAAATCTGAATTTCCATCTCTCTTTCCTCCTCAGCCTGCACAACCTAAAGAAATAGACACCCTTCTCAACCATGCAATCCCTTAGGCTATCCCATTTCTCTCCAGGGCTCCAGTGCTACTGGTTAGGAAATATCCCTACTGGAAACTCCAATAATTCTCAGTTGTGGATAGTTCTATCTGAACTGCCATCAATCTCATAACTAACATGCCTTTCAACACTCATAGTAATCCAAGGTGCACCAACTCTTTTCTACCCAACCTGCACAACCCAAGAGAATGGAACCCCTTCTTTGTCATGTAGTCCCTTAGGCTTTCCATCTCCTTCCAGGGATCCAGTGCTTCTAGCCAAGAACCATGCTGGGACTCTCAGGATTTGCAGTTGTGATAAAACTTAACCAACAACCACCCAAAAAACCATTTGTGTCCATGCTCAGACCAAGAGCACACAAATTTAGCCTGAGTGAGTAAAGGAAAAGGAAGAATCAAACAAAAGAACAAGATTGAGAACCCCCCAAACATACCAAGGATGGGTTTAAGTAATTATTGGAATTAAGGAACCACTTGGCCTTCCCCCCAAGAGGCTCATGTAACTGTTATTCTCCATTAAAAGAAAAATGGGTAAATAAAATATAAAATAAATACTTATCCCCTTAATCCCCCTCTCTCTTGGAATCATATCCATTTATCTCTTTTGTCCTTTGATGTCTTATAGCCAATGGTGTATTTTATTAATGTATATGAAGTATTACATTTCCTAAGCACTTTGGCCCCTTTTCAACTTTACTAGCTCACCAGCCCAAGACACAATTACATAATACATTCTAGTTCATAAGGGTTAAAACCGGGGTGTTACAGTATAGTGTCAATGTTTCATCGAAACCTGCAGATGATATCTAGATAAAGCAAGTACAAACAAATATTATCAAGAAAGGATTAGATATTCAATATGAAATAATGAGAAAATATATTCACACTACTCCAATGAGATGATTGATACATAGATGATTATCAATATGATCAACACGATACAATGAATGAGTGGAATACACTCATATATATGAGAAAACATTCCATAATTAAGAAAAGAAACCAAACAAGTGGTTTTACTTAGGAATGCATGTATGCATAATAGTGATGATCTAAATAGAAAGTTCAAGGCCTCAAGGCCTCCATAATGAAGGTATTAATAATGGCCTCCATCAAGGCCCCCATCGTGAAGGTATTAATAATGGTCTTCTACAAGGAATAAAATGTTATCCCACTCAATTCATGAGGTACCCCTACTATAAGGATCTAAAAATAGCTCATTTGTTTGATACAATTCATATTGGGAAGAATGTGATAGAAACATTATGGTGAATCATAGACGGTAGGAGGGATAAAGAAAAAAATGTCAAAATTTGTATTGAAATTTAGGAATCCAAATAGGCAATGCAAAGTTTGATCCGAAAAAATAGCGATGGAGACCAAAATAACCTTCCATGGTTATTAACATAGCAGTAAAGAAAAGATGTAAAAGAGTTCATTCAAATAATTAAATTTCCCACGGGTTTTTCTCCAAACATAAATAATATCTTAATGAAGAAAGGTGAATTTGGTGGGGTAAAAACACATGATTGGCATACCTTCACTAAGGTAATAATTTTGGTATACATATTATATATTGGTTGTATACATCTTTTAATATATATTTTTGTCTACTTTGGAAACAAATAGACATTCATTTTTATTGTTAAAGTATGTTCTACCTCTATCTCTCCCAAGTGACTTTGACAAAAATGTCAAACAAGTTATATACGATCTTCAAAAATACATGAGGTAAGTAGTTTTGATTTATATGCAAAATGTTTTTTCAATTTGTTGTTGTACTTAATACATATGTTTTAGTTGTGATTTAATATATATTATGTTTTGTTGAAAAATGTTGTTTTCTCGTGTCATGATTTGTAGATGGTTTTCATTGAAAGAAATTCATCAAGATGATATAAATTATTAGAAGAGATAAATTCCTCGGCTAATGTGTGAAATGAAAAAGTATCTACCTCCAAAAATTTTGAATGCACAAGAACACTGCCTCATACACCAAGTTGAGGAGACTGAAATGTGTCGACCTGTACATGCAAGGTCAATGTGGATGTTGGAAGGGAACTTGAAATCATTGAAGGATTTGGTTAGACAAAGAGAACGTCCTGAGGGTTATATGGTGGATGGATATATGGTATATCAATCCATGATGTATATTAGTCAAAATCTTCATAAATTAGCAGTGTCAACTATGCATACAGTGCATCACATTTGGGTTGTGAACTCCATCAAAAACTTTGAAGGGGAGAACATGTTGGGGAAAGGTAGATTGAAGAGAGTGAGAGGTAATTAAATTATGGAGATTTATAATAAATATAAATTTTCATCTTTTGGTTATATGATCATACTCATTTGATATTTATTCTTTCATCAATTATTAATATTTTCCATGGTTATAACTAATATTTAATATTGATGAATTATAAAAAAAAATTATTCAGTTTCTCAAGATTGGGATGCACTACATTTATACATTGCAAACAACCTTGAATGGATGAAGGTATGGATTGAAATATGTAAACAACATCATAGTGGTAGGTTATCATGGAAACAACTATCTGAATTGGTTAGAGAATCTCACCATAATGGAGATGGAAATGTTACACAAAGGAAAATCGATTTAGCATATGGTTTGAAAGATGGACATGTAAGCAAATTCACCCATTTTATTCAGTTATTTAATATTATATTAATGTGACTATAGGTGTGTTTTTTCACATGTTGTCCAAGTTATATAAATATGTTTATTAGTTGACAATGCATCTTTTACATGTTTGGCATATTGCAGTTGAAACACCACAAGGCTATGTGGTGCAATGGACGTAAATTTCACATCAAACAATTGGCTGAAACTAGGAAAAAATTTGATAGTGGGATAATTGCAGTATGCTGGGTCATTAATGTTTCCTCTAAGAGTGAAAAACATCCCCGAGAATCCAAAAATATATATATAGTGGGTATTTGGATGATATACTTGAGTGTGAGTTTAATTCCTTCAAATTAGTTTTGTTCGACGTCAAATGGTATAGGTTATGAGTGCATGAACGTGATCAGGAAAGAACTATTATTAAGCATGCCAATGGATTTCCAATGATTAAAACAATGATGTTTAAAAGAGTACATGATCGCTATGTTTTTTCAAGCCAATGTGAACAGGTCTTTTAATCAAAGGTTCCAGGTGAGAGGGATTAGTCATTTCTTGTGAGATATGATCTAAGAGGAACACCAGTAAAGTATACAGTAGAGGAAGAATATGATATTAAAGAAGAATATGATGCACCAAAGACAGAGTAGGAATATGGGTTGATATATGAGAAGACGGAGAATCTGAACCAAGCGTAGGAGACAATGCAATTCATGATGATGGTGTCGATGAAGATATGCTCGAAAATGAAATTGATGATGATGATGATATCGTCAATACTATAAACACCATTTTTGAACCGGATGATGATACACATGTCGAGTTGGATGAAGAAGAATATACAAAAGAAGGATGATAAATATGTCGAGTTGGATGAGGTACGTAACTATATATTTTAATTTGTTTGAAATATTCTCTTTAAATAATTTACTTGTGTGGGCTAATAACATGTTTTTAAGTTTTACGTTATATCCTATGTTACATGTTGTTTATTATGTCAAACCTAAAAATAGTGGCCATAGTGTACTTGCTAAACTAAAATTATCATTTAAAAACACATAATTTCATTTACCTTAATTAAAAAAAAAAATGTAGTTTTTATGCATGAATCTTACAATGTTTCTTTTGATTATTTTCTATTTTATAGATTGGGTATTGGAGAATTGAGAGTGATTTGAGGGGGATGGGAGAGTCCATATGAGCTTCCACCTTCACATGGTTGGCCTTGTTCATTAGAGAATAAATTATTCCCAAAACCAAGAGAAGCTCATTCATCTTTATACCATCATCATAAATGTCATCATTATTGTCATAGTATTGCAACAATGAAGTTTCAATGAACATGTCTATAATTGCTATAGCATCTTCATCAAAATTGTTTGAAAATATGGGACTTTGACCCATGAGTTTGGTGTAAATAAGAAGGTGCTAGATGACATTTTGTATTTAAATAATTACTTTGTAATAATATCCTTTATGGAGTAAAACGTTACTTAGATGAGAGAAAAAAGCAAAGACAAGACATAAATGATGAAGCTTGTGCAGTTTATCAAGTACTTGTTTATCGACGTTATTGCATGACCTTGTATTTCTAGTTTCGGGGACGTGTGTCTCGAATGAATTTAGAGAGAAATAGATAAAATACATTGTATTAGTACTAGACATGGGCAACAGTGACATGTGAAGGGGGCCTACTATCGCACAATATATACTTGCCCAAAGCCTAAATCCAATTAGTCCTAGATTTATGTAAGATGAAGGTAGTCCTATCATTGTCACCCCAATAGGATACTTCTTTATATTTAGGAGGAGAAGAAACTCAATCCAAGGGAGATGTCCCAAGACCTAGTTGGTTAATGAACGGAGAAAAAAATATAGTGAAAACTAACCCCTCTCTCTAGGTCACTCAGCAGAAAAAGTCAATTTGGTGAAGTTGAAGAGACAAGGGAAAATTAGAATGGGTTTGTACTTTCCCTTTACCAATGAAAATCAAATGTTAGTAGCAACATTTATAATCAATGACTTCTTAAACAAATTATGTGCTTCCTGAACAAGTTACTGTATAATGAATGTGATATCAGAGTTGCATCAATGTATCTTGAAAGGTGCAAGTTATGATGACAATGAAGAGATACAATAGTCTTGAAAACTTGATAATGGTTTGTCACTCACACTTTTCAAGATAAATACAAGTCAATGAATGACTTAAATGGTTGTCCAAACAACATTAATTTATGATGATGAAAGTAATAAAACCACTTCATAAAAGTACTATAATATAGCAATAAGTCACTACTTCAACATCCAATGATTATGGTTTGATTAGTACAAACGCCTAATGGTTTAATGGATGACTTTAGCATTGTTAACGGCTGCAACAATGGCTATAATAGAAGCTATGGCAGTGGTAACACCTTCAAACTTTGCACTCTAAAAAGGCAATTAAACATACACTTTAACACTTATTGATAGTACCTTGCCTTATACAAATTTTGGGATGACATATATGGTTAGTAGGATAATATAAGCTGCAAAATGATAGTTGTAGATGTGATTATGAAAACATCAAATTAGTTGTTAGTATTTCTAGACTAGGTTAGCAAATTAGTAGAGTATAAAGTGAAAGAGTTTGAGTATGAAGTGAAGGAATTTGAGTTGAGTCTTGTCAAGAGGTAGGAGAGGAGGACTAGATCCTTCAAGGGTAATGGAGTCATGGTGGATGGATTCTTCTAAGGCTGCAAATCAATGATGATGATGCACAAAATTCTAAGAGGTAAAAGGCCTAGGAAAAGTAGTAACATAAGTCCTCCTAGGATTTGACCTCAAGAGACAAGATGCTAGGATGTAGGAAACTATAGGCCCTAGCACCTTGCTCTCCTTAGCCTTCTTATGGAGTAAAAACTTATGCAACAATAACTAATTCCAAACCCTTAGAGTTCTAGCAATTTAGGTCCTTAGGGATTTCACTAGTTACTAGATTAAATAATGAAAAGCTTGGCAAATAAAAAGTAAGAAAGTATCATCTTAAGTTTCTTACTTCAAGCATTAAATACATCATGCAATTTCATAATATTGTATGAGAAAATAAAACCATACAATAAACCATTCAATAGATGGCAGAATGCATATTTCACTTACTTGCACCAAGAATAATCATGAGAATCCCATGCAAGATCACCATAAAACTTCCAAAATTGATCCAAGTTACAAAATTCAGCCTTAAACAAGAGTGGTGCCTCACAATTTCATCCAATAACCCTAATAGGGAACAAATTTGATACCTCTTGTCTCTAAGGATAAGTTGTTATGTAAAAATCAGAGTACTTTATGTTTATTTATACAAAATTTTGACCTTTAATTAAATTTCAGGTTAAAAATAAGGCCTACCTGGCCAATTTACAAAAAAAAATCAATTTTGACATAAATAAAATTAATTTGCCTCTAGAAACACCTCCAAGGCATAGATGATTTTAAGGTTGAAAAATTATATTTAAATGTGGAAACCTGGGCTAATATTACTAGTCCTTAGTATGCAAAATATAAAATGTTTGGCGACACTTTTGTAAAAATATTTAAATTTCTAAAGATTTTATATAGATTCTATAAAATTTTGGCAATTTTTAAGGTAAAATAATTTTAATCTATGGAGTTTGGGAAAAAAAAATTTAGAAAAAATGGAAATTGGCGAATCTTTTTTTGGGAAAACCCATGGAAAATTAGCCCATTTGCGAAATTTATCCCATAAAATCATCTATGTAAGTCCAAGGGTGATGTCATAACCCTCTAGGGTGACTTTGATCCCGATAAGTGAAACGTTGGGCTGGAAAAGTGGGGTGCTTAGCCTCCAAAATCCCCACATGATTCCCACATGTGCCACTAGGCTCACAAATGCCTCCAAAAATGAAAGCCTAGCTCTCAATGACGTCTAGGGATATGATGGTGACGTCCAGAGACCTCTAGGGCTAATGTCCATGTGGTAAGAGAAATGTCCCTTGGGTCTAGGTATTCCAGGGTGCCTCCAAAGGCAACGTCCTTCTTTCTCTCGATGAAATTCTTCAATTTCTTCTTACCCCTAGCTGGGGTTTCAACATTCATCTGTGGGATTTATGCCCCCATGATGGTTCGAGCTAATCATTCCATCATGTGTACCTATCCACCGAGCAAGCTCCTACAGCAACAAAAATTACACCCTCTAGGGGATCATAATTCACAGGTATCATAGCATGTAAATCACATCCAATAATTAAATAACCCAAAAATGTGCATCAAAACCCCCTTAACCTGGAAGAATGATCGAAGACGTTATCCAATTTTACAAGTTAGGTTTGAAGAAGGTTTCAGGGTGTCCTATTTGGTTAACCTCTCTTAAGTTTGGGGTGTTTCCAAGGTGGGTTCTAATCCAAGTCATGTAATTCTTACATGTGGGTGCCTTTGTAGAGAGGGAGTTACACCTTGTCATAAATGAAATTGTTTCCTGTCCCATTCATTGCCTTTTAATCTTAGCTTTATTTCTTTTGATATTTTTCTTTTCTACTTCAAGGGAATAGTTAAAAACCATTGTCCTAGCTTGATGACCAGAGGTGACAGTGTTATCCACAAACATCTCACGGAAATGAGAAGGTTGGATCGTGATGAGACCCCCCTTCTCTTCGCTATTCCACCAAGATCCACTACCCTGGTTTAGTGACCATATATATGGTAGTGTCACACTACTACATGCCCATGGTCATAAGAAGCTAGCTCGTGATGATACCCCCTATCCATCAACTAATACCTTGAGTGTTTATGTTATCTTATGGGTCCCATTTTCTTACTGATAAGATTTTCACTACTTTCTCGGGGATCCTTGAGTAACTCATCTCAAAAGTTTCAACATTGGATTTTAACTCTTTCCAGCTACTTTTACCCTCTGGGCCTTTAGCCCCTTCTTCCCATGAGGTAAGGTACGACCCTTCCTAGTGTATCCAATCCCAATGTCCAAACAAGGATAGGGGATATGAAAGCAATAAATATGGAAAATGGTAAGTATGGAGGGAACAAACAATGACCTTTCACATATCCACCCAGTATCAACCCATCCTAAAGGGAAATCAGCTTACTAGGGAACCCTGTCACCCCTCCAGGTATCAACGAGGCATAAAGCATAATTTCCAATCAAACTTCATGAATGAATAAAGATTCAATACAACATATTAAAGTTCTTCAAAAATCAAAGTAATACATACCATGATACCGAGGTTCATTACCTCATTGATAAAGACTCACCATTACTCTAGGACCAGGTTGATGGGATGGATATTGTTTTTGGTGATAAGTGGATTGTGCTAATGAAAAGAGGGGCCCTCTGAGGCCATTTCCAAGTCATATGGCTCTTGGTACTCCATTTATAGGACTTGTGGTCCTTGAGACATGATCTCCTTAGTTATCCCCAGGCTAGGGAATAACATATGGCTCCTACTAGGGGACATGTGCTCACTGTAGAGCACATGAGAACCTCAACATCTTTGGTATGACCTGTGCCTACTAAACGTCAACAAAGGATATTAGTAATCCCTAGGGTGGTGATATCACCCCTCATCCATATATGATAAAAAACAAATCATCTCTAGTCTAACATATGATTATGAGAATACATATATACATACTGAAACAAGACAATATGAAAATTCAACTACAACTATGCTAATATGATATGAAAATGGTATATATAATGCATGCAAATGCCTACCTACCTCTACTTACTTGTTGGTTGAATGATAGGTGTATTCATATAACCAATGAGATCATCCTAGCAATACCTCATAATACATTCCTATGTGCTTTATCATAAACCAAAACAATGAAAAGTAAAGAAAAAAAATAACATGAGTTAGAGCATGCATCATATCATAGGAAATCGTAAAGTCTAGATCATGGAGGCAGGAGGGAGGGACAAAATTACGCCAAGTTACACTTCTAGGAAAGTGGTCAATCCATCTCTAAAATGGATCATGAAAAATCAAAGGCTCAAAAGACTGACTCAAAGAGTCTAAAGGTTGTATACCTTGGACGTCATCACATCCTGAGATCTACGAAGGGACTAGAAAAAACATAGAGGATATCCAACAACTTTTCGGGGGAAGGTTGGAATACTGAGATAATAAATTTATTCTTAAGGAATTCAAACTACCCTTGAATTCGTAAATGGGATTTCCATCATACCCAATCACATCCCATTTATGTTTCCAAAAGTGTATGAACTCATAAATATTATCAACCATGCCATTACCTTTACCATAACACGAAGGGATTAAAACATCCAAGGGCTCCTCTAACTGTTCTTCACTTTCTAAATCACAAAATAAAGCATCTTCAAAATATTGTAAAGGGAAATAACTTACTGTATTCACTTCTTGTTGTGCAGGAGTGTCAAAGACTTGGATGACTTCATCAAATGAAAGAGCAAGCATCAGTGCTTCTCCCTCATTACTTTCCCCTACATCTTTAGCTTCATAATATAAAAGGTCTAACTTGTGGAAGGATTCCCTTTCTTCTTCACCATTTGAATCATAGAATAAGGTATCATCAAAAACTTGAAAAGTAAAATGAATAACCTCATCCTCTTCTTTTTTTGCAGGAGGAATAGAATCTCATATGGCTTCATCAAAGGGAGAAGAATTCATTAATAATTCATCATCATGTTTGATATATTCAGGCTCTCACTCTTCAACCATGTCTTCATTATCCTCGGTAGAAGCATGAGTAAATTCTTGGTCTTACTCATGGGATTGGAAACCTTCATTAGGATCCCTCTCCTAAACCTCTTGTTGGTCGATGACTTGTTCCCTTCTTTCCTAGTATTTACTAACAAATATATCAAGGGAAATTAATCTCTCCAAACTAAGAGTAAATGGGTTATCTTTGGGGTCATCAACTTTGATTTCTAAAGTAAAGAGGTGTTATCCCTTGAACAAGTAGATATTTTCCTCGATTTGTATAGCCATTTTATAAGCTTCTTGTATTTTTCTTGGACTTTTTTTACTGAAGGGAAACCCTAATTTCACTAAGAGTGCATTGGTATAGAGGTAAACTAGGTACTTGTATTCAGGACGATGGCTTCTAGGAACTTGTTGTAGCAAATTCACAAACCTGGTATGGAATTCTTTGATAGTCTCGTTCTTATTTTGTTTCATGTACTAGAGTATTTTTATTAGCATGTGGATGTATTCTAATTTAATACCCCATTTCTCGAGAAATTTTTCCTCTAACTGGTCCATAGATTTGATTCTGGCATTAGGGAGATCATCATACCATTTCCTAGAATTTCCATGAAGAGTGGTAGAGAAAAGTTTTATTTCCAAATCTTCAGCATCATCACTGATAGGGTGGAGTTGAAATAAAGCCCAAAAATTAGACATGTGATCTTCATCCCTAACACCATCATTACCAATGAATCTAGGGAGCCAATTTTCATACCTCGGAGGCATTTGTCGAGGGTAACCCATAATTTCACTCATATCCAAGGGTTTAAAATTACCTAGGTCCCATTGAGAAGCCACTGTTGGCTTTATCATTAGTGGAGTCGCTAGATAATACCTCTATGGATTATCAAAGGGAAAAGAGGGAATCACGTTCAGTGGATTCACCATGTAAGCTTTGTGAAATGAAGGATTTGGATAAAGGCTTACCAAAAAAGTGTCGTTCGAGGAAAATTGACTCAGTGTTCCCCAACAATGGTGCCAAAAAATTTATCGCAAAATATATACTTTCCCAAAGCCTAAAGGAAAGTAATCCTAGATTGACGTAACACAGAGGTAGTCCTATCACTGTCACCCCAATAGGATACATCTTTCTATTTAGGAGGAGAAGAAACTCACTCCAAGGGAGATGTCCCAAGATCTAGTTGGTTGATGAAGGGAGAAAAAGACACAGTGAAAACCCACCCCTCTCTCTAGGTCACTCAGCAGAAGAAGTGACTTTGGTGAATTTGAAAGGGACAAGGGAAAATAAAAATGGGTTTGTACCTTCTCTTTACCAATGAAACATCAAACGTTAGTAGTAATAGTTATAACCAATGAATTCTTAAATAAATTAAGTGTTTCTTGAACAAGTTACTATACAATGAAAGTGAGATCATAGTAGCAACAATGTATCTTGAAAGGTGCAAGTTATGATGACAAGGAAGAGATGCAATAGTCTTGCAAACTTGATACTGGTTTGTCACTCACCCTTTTCAAGATAAATACAAGTCAGTGAATGACTTGAATCGTTGTACAAACAACATTAATTTATGATGATGACAACAATAAAACCACTTCAAAAAAGCACTATAATAGAGCAATAAGACACTACTTCAATATCCAATGATTATGGTTTTCTTAGTAAAAATGCCCAATGGTTTTATGGATAATTTTAGGGTTGTTAAGGGTTGCAACAATGGTTGTAATAACATCTATGACAACAACAACACCTTCAGAATTTGCACTCTAAAAAGGAAATTAAACATACACTTTAACACTTATTGATAGTACCTTGCCTTATACAAATTCTTGGATGACATAGATAGTCAATAGGCTAATAAAAGATAAAAAAAATTAGTTGTAGCAATGATTATGACAACAAAAAATTAGTTTTTATTATTTCTAGAATAGGTTAGCAAATTAGTAAAGTATAAAGTGAAAGAGTTTGAGTATGAAGTGAAGTAATTTGAGTTGAGTCTTTTCAAGAGGTAGGAGAGGATCACTAGTGCTTTCAAGGGTAATGGAGTCAAGGTGGATGGATTCTTCTAAGGCTGAAATCAATGATGATGATGCACACAAGTTTAAGAGGGAAAATGCCTAGGAGAAGTAGTAACTTAAGTCCTCCTAGGCTTTGACCTCAAGAGACAAGATGCTAGGGTGTAGGAAATTCTAGGACCTAGCGCCTTTCTCTCCTTAGCCTTATTATGGAGTAAAAAATTATGCAACAATAACTAAGTCCAAACCCTTGGAGTGCTATCAATTTAGGGCTCTAATGTTTCACTAGTTACTAGATAAATTAATGAAAAGATTGGCAAATAAAAAATAAGAAAGTAGCAACTTAAGTTTCTTACCTCAAGCATTAAATAAACCA
>ML793925.1:221995-233635 GCA_009831015.1 Picea engelmannii
TCCAAAAACGTCCAGTGAAGATGGGATCTTTGTCACTTACAATAATCTTTGGGCTGCCATGTAGCTTTTGAACTGTCTCCATGAATGTGATGGCAACTGTACTATCTTTGAAGGGATGAGAAAGTGCACAAAAGTGTGCGTACTTGGTCAGTCTATCAACAATCACCATGATGACACTCTTTCTTTCAGACTTTGGTAACCCTGTGATGAAATCCATGGAAACCTCCTCCCAACACTGACTTGGAATGGATAATGGTTGTAAAAGACCTAGGGTCTTAATTGTTTCCACCTTATTTTGTTGGCAAACTAAACATCCCGCCACAAACTTTTGAACATCCGTTTTAAGGCCATCCCAAAAAATATCCTTCTTGACTCTATGGTAGGTTTTCAAAAATCTCAAGTGCCCTCCTACTGGAGAGGTGTGCAATCCCAATAGTACATTTTGTTTGAGTAGGGAGTTCTTACATAAATATAAGCAATCTTTGTACCATAGTGAATCATTTTTCCATGTAAATGTATCTGATGCACTGGAATCCTGTTGCAACCTTTGAATGAGAGTCCACACTTTTTCTTCATTCTTCCATTCATCCCTTGCTTCTATTATTCAATTGGGTTGGATGATCAAGATAGCATAGAGAAAGGCCTCAACATCTTCATCCTTTCTTGAGATTGCATCTGCGACAACATTTTGCTTCCCCTTTTTATAGACGATTTCAATATCATAATCCAATATCTTGGTTACCCATTTTTGTTGTTCTTTTGAAGATAGTCTTTGTTCCAAGAAATATTTAAGACTATCATGATCAGTTTTGACCTTGAAGTGCTTACCTATTAGGTAACGACGCCATTTCTTCAATGCATGTAGTATTTCCATCATTTCCTTCTCATAAATGGGTTTGTGTAAGTTATTTCCCTTGAGTGGTCAACTTTCAAAAGCCAGGGCCCTTCCTTCTTGCATTAGAACAACACCAATTCCATTTCCCGAGGAATCACATTCCACAATAAAGGTTTTTGTGAAGTCTAGAGTGGTCAAGATAGGAGTTTTACACATCACCTCTTTAAGTTGTTCAAAATCTTTAGTTGCCTCTGGAGTCCATGAAAATGCATCCTTCTTAGTTAGTGTCGTTAAAGGTGTTGCTATTCTTCCATAGTTCCGAACAAACTTGCAGTAGTAACCTATCAAACCCAAAACTCCTCTAAGATTCTTCAATGTTTTGGCAATTGGCCAGTCCATCATGGTCTTAATCTGTTGAAATTACTAAGACAACTGACAGGGCGAGGGTGAATCAATTGTTACTGTGCTGAAAAAATATTAAGTCTATCAAACCAATTTTAATCTTTCATCAAGTGACCATCAATATTATACATCATATGAACACCATAAATAATGAGCATCAATCACACATAATATATACACAGAGACAGATTTTCATGAGGAAACCCATAAAGGGAGAAAACCTCTTCTTCTTCGAAATGATAGGCAGTATTTTAAGTTCTGTACATCATCTATGTTTGAGCGCCAACTCAAAGTGAGGCTACTACCTTTGTTTTACAAGCTCCAACTTGTTTGAGAGCACCAACTCTCTGGTTTCTCTAGCACCTACTAGAAGGAAGCACCAACTCCCTGAGTGTTCCAACATCGATTGGATGGAAGCACCTACTTCCACTTGTACAAGCACCAACTTGCATATAGAAAACTCTGTGTTTTCCCAAGCACCACCTTGCTACCCTGTTTTTCTAGCCACAACTAGATGGAAGCTACAAATCCCAATATTCAAGCACCAACTCGAATATCAGAGGACCACAGTCCTCCCTAGCACCACCCTACCTCCCTGTTTATGAATAAGTGATTGAAAAACAAACAATATAGGTGTCTCAATTCTTACCCCTTCTTTTCAATTCTGCAATTCTTCTTTGCTTCAAAAACTGTTCTCCAATTTTGCTCTGCTTCATGTTATTCTACTATTCTTCTCTGCTTCATGTCATTCTGCTATTCTGCTCTTGCTCCATGTTGTTCAGCAACTGTTACTCATCTCTTATTTTTATCTCAAGCTCTGCAACCTTTAATTTTACTCTTCTTACCATTCATCACATTTTTCTGGTTAGAACAGCCAACCTTACATAGTCACTTCATGTCTCCCTTTATTCACACATGCCTCATCAGTTACACCTCAAATCTTCTTGGGAAAAAAATGCCTTAGCAACTGAATCACCAACCAATCAAGAATCATGAATCCATTTTGCTAACTGAATCGTAACTGATTAATTAACTGTGAAGTGCAACAGTAGCCCTCCAATCATATTCAAATTCACCTGCACCATTGGATTAAATAGGCATGGTTTTGCGTTTATCTCAGATGCCCACTAGCTGTGGCTGAGCGCTAAACAGAATCTGAATTTCGTGATCTCACATCTTGGCATTCCTGTGATAAAGGATCTTGACACTCCAAGTCATGATCATCGAGACTCTGAGATGGAGCTTAGCACCGCTAGCTTCTTCCCCTCACATGACCACCGGCGGTGACCATAGGTTGTGCCAAAAGGTGCTTCATATTTCGCAAACTTATAAACTTCATCAAGCCTAATCAACGGTCAAGATATCCAATGATCCAATGGTATAGATCTCATCTCTATCTCGCATATCGTGATTCCTATAATGAAGGGTCTTGATGCTCCAAATCATGATTTCCAAGACTCCGAGATGGAGCTTAACACTGCTAGCTTCTTCCTCCATCTTTCGTAGATGTAACCACTGGCTGTGACCAAAGCCTTATTCGAAAACGCATTTCACACTTTCGTGTCTCAGGTATTATGTCATGCTCTGATCTATCACCACATTCCCCTCTTGGATCAATGATCCAGATCTTATCACGATTTCGCCACTTCACGAGCCTTCTTCATGCCTGATCAATGGTCCACAATCCTTGGTGATCTAATGGTCCAGATCTTTTCGTGATATCACATATTGCGATTCTTGTGATGAAGAGTCTCGATACTCCAATTTGTGAATGCCAAGATGGAACTTATCAATTAGCTCCTTCCCTTAAGCCTTCGATGATGTGACCTTGAAATATGACCACTTGCCAATCAAATGAGCACTTTGCTCCTTTGACATTCCAGTCAGCGAAACGATGATATTTCGCCATGTGTCCTATGGAACCAACGGTCCAGGTAATATTGTGATTTCACCACATGTCCTTCTTGAATCAACGGTCAATATCTTATCACGCTGTCACATATCGTGAGTTTGAACCTCTTTCCTTTGGATTTCCCAATCTGCAAAACTCTGAAACGAAACCTTTGTCGTGCTTTGACTGTTTTCCTCCTTCTGAGCTTACACTGTTGATCTTGCCATTATCGCTATGCTATTGATCATGTTGATCTTCGCCATCTGATCATGTTGATATTTGCCATCAATGACAAACATGCATACTATGCCTCTGTCTAAAAACATGCCAACAATATCCCGCTTTGGCATTGATGGAAATCTCTTGAAAAACATGCAACTATACCACTGTAGCATTCTTGAAATTTACCACACTTTCTCACCCTTTGACATCAACGTCAAAGAAGAAACATGCTCCCCCTGAGCTATTGCAGTTCATACTCCCCCTGTCAACTATGAGCAACCTAGAAATACAACAGATATTCAATAAGTACTCCTCCTGATCAAGTGAATAGATTAGACGAAAGAAGTTATAACCCCCAACTTTTGATAAAGATATCCAAAAGGGGTTGTTGCTAATGGTTTAGTAAAGAAATCAGCTATATGTTCTATGGAAGGGATATAATTCAACTAAACAACTCTGTTTGTGACTTGTTCTCTGAGCAAATGGTATTTTATGAGGATATGCTTAGTCTTGGAATGAAGAACAGGATTCTTGGAGACACTAATGGCAGTAGTGTTATCACAGTGAATTGTAATCGGATCAGTATAGTTTACCTTCAAATCTGCAAGAGTTTGAATCATCCACAAAATCTAAGTGTAGCAAGTAGCATCAACAATGTACTCTTCTTTTGTAGTTGATAAGGAAATAGATCCTTGCTTCTTGCTAATCCATGCTACCAACAAGTCACCCAGGAAGAAGGCACCTCCACTGGTGCTCTTTCTTTCATCCACACAATTTGCCCAATCTGCATCTGAATAAGCAGTTAACTGAAAATTCTGATTTCTGGGATACGACAGACCATAATTCATTATTCCCTTCAATTATTTGAATATCCTTTTGACACCTACCAAGTGACTTTGTTTAGGAGCTGATTGATAATGACCTACCATTCCAACAGCTTGCATTATATCAGGACGGGTTGCTATGATGAACAGAAGACTGCCTATCATAGAGCAATATGTCCTTTGATCAACATCCAGTGAAATATCATCATTACTGAGCTTGCAACCAACCACCATAGGTGTGATAACAGGAGAGGAATCCTCCATCTGAAATTTCTTCAACATCTCTCTCAAATATTTTTCTTGAGAGATAAATATTCCTGCAGAAATCTGATTTACTTGTAAACCAAGAAAATATGGCAGTTCTCCTATCATGGACATCTCAAATTCTGTTTGCATAGAGTTAGCAAACCACTGGACAGATGATTCATTAGTACAACCAAAAATAATATCATCTACATAAACCAAAACAACTATTAAATTATCACCTTCAGACTTAGTGTAGAGATTGTTGTCAACAGTACCTTTCTTGAACCCTTTGTCTTGTAAAAATTTGTCCAGTCTATAATACCAAGCTTGTGGTGCTTGTTTCAGTCCATATAAGGCCTTCTTCATATTGCAAACATAATTAGGATTATCTTTCAATGGGAATCCTTCAGGTTGCTCCATGTATACTTCTTCCTCTAGATCTCCATTAAGAAATGTTGATTTAACATCCATCTGATAAACTTTAAAATTCTTATGACATGAATAAGCAAGAAACATTCTGATGGCCTCCAATCTTTCCACTGGTGTAAAAGTTTCATCAAAGTCCCGACCTTCAACTTGTGCATACCCTTTATAGACCAATCTGGCTTTACTTCTAACAACTTGTCCTTTTTCATTCATTTTATTTTTGAACACCCATTTGGAACCTATTACATTCTTATCTTCAGGTCTAGGGACAAGCTCCTAGGTATTGTTCTTCTCAATCTGATCAAGCTCTTCATTCATTTCTCTAACCCAATCATCATGATGGCTGGCTTCATCAAAAAATTTAGGTTCAGTCATAGATAAAAAAGCAACATGAGATTGTTCTGAGTCTTTAATCAATTTCCTTCTTGTCTAAACTCCTTTATTTATATCTCCAATTATCTGATTTTCAGGACGATTCTTTCTAAGAATTCTGAGAGGTGATTTTGCTTCTTTTCGCTGACTTGTGTCAGCCTGAGTATTCGTATCTTCATCTGATTCATATTATTGTCTTCCTGATCCTTGGACCTGTTCATCTTCATCTTCAACTATATCTTCTATGCTTGGTTCAACATTGTTTACATTCCTGACTGGGACTTCTTCATCAACCTTTATGTCTATACAATCAACTAGTTTATGCAGCCTCTTATTGTAACATCTGTACCCTTTACTGTTTGTAGCATATCCCATGAAGATACCTTCATCAGCCCTATCATCATATTTGCCAATATTTTCATCATTGTTCTTGATATAACATTTACTCCCAAAGACCTTAAAATGTTTGATTGAAGCAGGTCTTCCAAACCATAGTTCATAAGGAGTCTTGTCACTATGTGGTATGAGATGTGCTTTATTAAGGATATGAACAGTTGTATGAATTGCTTCTACCCAATATGTCTGAGATATGTTCCTTTCATTCATCATTGATCTTGCCATTTGTTGTACTGATCTATTCTGCCTCTCAACGACTCCATTTTGTTGTGGAGTTCTTGGAATAGTTTATTCTCATTTGATCCCATGTTTATCATAGAACTCTTTGAAGTTCCATGAACTAAACTCTCCTCCTTTGTCATACCTTATTGCCTTCAATCATTTTCCTGTTTGATTCTCAGTCAGAGCCTTAAACACTTTGAATTTTTCAAATGCTTCAAATTTTTTCTTCAAAAAGGCAACCCACGTTAGTCTAGAATAATCATCAATAATCAACATAAAATAGTTTTCTTTTCCTATACCTTATTTTCTTGATGGTCCACATAAATCCATATGTACTAACTGGAGAAGTTTTTCTATTGAAGGAAAGTTTTTAGATTTGACCTGAGTACGAGTAAGATTTCCTATCTGGCAAGGTTTACAAACATAGTCGTATGGCTTTGATATCTTCGAAAGATCTTTTGCTGCCCCATTGTTTCAAAATTTATATGATCAAAATTTAGGTGTCCAAGTCTCCTATGCCACAACCAACTTTCATCATATTTGCTTAAGTGGCATTCTTCTTTTTCTTCATTTAAAACATAGACATTGTTTTATGTTTTTATCCCTTTTGCAACTAGTTGTCCTGAACTCAAAGACTTTATTTTACAATCTTTAGAAGTAAAAAAAACTTCACATCCTTTGTCACAAACTTGACTAAAACTTAGTAGATTATGTTTCAGACCATCTACAAATAGCACACCTTGAGCTTTTCCTTTTCCATTACTCAGGCTTATCATTCCTTTACCTTTTATTTTTCCTGGTGCATCATTTCCAAAAGTTACATTCCCTGATTTGTTTTCACTTAAAGTTAGAAACTTAATTTTGTCTCTAGTCATATGTTTGGAACATACACTGTCAATATACCATGAATTCTTTTGTTTTGGGGCTGATAACACTAGTCCACACTTGTCATCTAGTTTCTTCTTCCAAACCTTGACATTTTCAACAGTGCGAATCAAATCTGGCTTGTAATTTGTTAATCGATAGTCTGTAGCTTTATGTCCATAATTACGACAGATGTAACATTTTGGTTCACTGAATAGAAGATCATAGAGATTGTTATGCTCATAACTATTGTTATGCTTAACCTGCATCCTTTTCCCAGCCATCATATGATTTATAGTCTGAGGTTTTTTGTTTCTTGGTTGTCTCGATCTTTGTTGTGGAAGATGGTTATTCATTGAATATATTGATTCTTCATATCTAAATCTTATAGAACAGTTTATAGCTTTGTGACCAAAATTAGAGCAGAAAAAACAATAACCATAGAAAAAACCTTTGTACCATGAAAAAATCTATCTTCTTTGAGGAGGTCGACTTCTTTCATGCCGATAATCTCTCTGATATACAGATTCAGTTCTAGTACTTTTTCTTTCATTCCTTCTCGGTCACTAATTCTCTTTCTTTGTTTCTGCAAAGTGACTGTTGTCAATGTTTGAGGATTTGACAAACTTGATGGGTTCTGTATTACTTGAATGATTACTACTTGATCCTTCTTCATAGCCCAAGCCAGCTTTCAACTTTGGATTCCTTTGCTAATTTAGAATGGAAGTTAATTCTTTTGAGGCTTTAATACTAGACAGATTTTGGTGATACAATGCCTTAAACTTCTCCATTTCTTTTCTGGTTTTTTCTATCTCTTCTTCTAAGGATTCACACTTTGATTTCTTCTCTGATAACTATTGTTTTAGAATGTCTTCTATTTTCTTTGCCTCTTCTAACTCCACTCTTAGTAGAGCAATGTCTTCATCAGGTTTTTTATCATTCATTTTAAACTGCATCAACAACCGTTTTTGTTTTCTCTTCTTACAACTGAGTCTGTCAATTTCTTCCAAAGCACTGATTAATTCACCTTCCATATCAACCACAACTTCTTCATCATCCATTTCACCTCTTGTGTGTTCATCATCAATATCTCCCATAGCCATAAGCATAAAATCATTCACTTTGTCTTCACATGATGAATCACTATCTACGTCTTCTGAGGAATTGTCATTATTTGCGCACAAACTTTTCTTCTTACTATATTTCTTGAATTTGTACTTCTTTTCATAATCAGAGTTCTGGTCCTTTTTCTGATGGGGACACTTAGATGCAAAATGACCTATCATACCATAGTTAAAACATTTGAAGGGAAGCTTGCCTTGATATTTTCCTGATCCTTTCTTTAACCTTCTCACAAATTTTGCCTCAATATCATCTAAATCTGAATCAGTATTCTTGTATGCTTTAAAAGATGCTTCTCTAGTAATGGATTTATCTTTACTGATTCTTATTTCATATGAAGTTAAAGTTCCTAGGAGTTTATCAATGGACAGAGTTTTAAGATCATTTAGTTCTTCTATTGCAGAGACTTTTGGATTAAATTTATCAAGCAAAGATCTTAAAATCTTCTGTACTAAATTTGATTCTTCAAACTTCTCACCAAGACCCTTCATGGCATTCACAAGTTCTTCAACTCTTAAAAAATAATTGCTAACTATTTCATCTTCATTCATCTTTAGTTGTTCAAACTTCAACCTAAATGTTTGAAGTTTGTCATCTTTTACTTTCTCATTTCCTTCATAGCTACTAATAAGTTTATGCCACATTTCTTTGGCAATTTGAAAATGCATCACTTTTACAAACTCGGCTTCTACAAGTCCATTCAAGATAGCATTCATTCCCTTAGCATTAAATTTAAATTCTAACTTATCATCCTTGGAAGCCAGCACAACAGGGTTTGTATATACAGTCTCTACTACATCCCAAACATCAACACCTAAGGCCATTAGGTATGTTCTCATTCTAACGTTCCAAAAGACAAAATTTGTTCCATCAAACAGAGAAGGCTTACTAGCTGAAGTCCCTTCATGACTTGTCATGTTTAAGCTTACAGATATACCTTTAAATAAAAGGAACCCGCTCTAATACCAATTGTTGAAATTACTAAGACAACTAAGAGGGGCGGGGGTGAATTAGTTGTTACTGTGCTTACACAATATTAAGTCTATTAAACCAATTTTAATCTTTCATCAAGTGACCATCAATATTATACATCATATGAAAACCATAAATAATGAGCATAAATCACACATAAGATATACACAAAGACATATTTTCACGAGGAAACCCATATAGGGAGAAAACCTCTTCTTCTTCGAAATGATAGCCAGTCTTTTAAGTTCTGTACATCATCTATGTTTGAGCACCAACTCAAAGTGAGGCTACTACCTCTGTTTTACAAGCTCCAACTTGTTTGAGAGCACCAACTCTCTAGTTTCTGTAGCACCTACTAGAAGGAAGCACCAACTCCCTGAGTGTTCCAGCACCGACTGGATGGAAGCACCTACTTCCACTTGTACAAGCACCAACTTGCATATAAAAAACTTTGTGTTTTCCCAAGCACCACCCTACCACCCTGTTTTTCTAGCCACAACTAGATGGAAGCTACAACTCCCAATATTCAAGCACCAACTCGAATATCAAAGTACCACAGTCCTCCCTAGCACCACCCTACCTCCCTTTTTATGAATAAGTGATTGAAAAACAAACAATACAGGTGTCTCAATTCTTACCCCTTCTTTTCTCTTCTGCAATTCTTCTCTGCTTCAAAAACTGTTCTGCAATTCTTCTCTGCTTCATGCTATTTTTCTATTCTATCTGCTTCATGCTATTTTTCTATTCTACTCTTGCTTCATGCTATTATGCTATTCTACTCTACTTCATGCTATTATTCTATTCTACTCTTGCTTTATGCTATTCTGCTATTCTGCTCTTGCTCCATGTTGTTCAAAAACTATTACTCATCTCTGAGTTTTATATCAAGCTCTACAACCTTTAATTTTACTCTTCTTACCGTTCATCACATTTTTTTGGTTATAACAACCAACCTTACATAGTCGCTTCATGTCTCCTTTTATTCACACACGCCTCATCAGTTACACCTCGAATCTTCTTGGGCAAAAAATGCCTCAACAACTGAATCGCCAACCGATCAAGAATCATGAATCCGTTTTGCTAACTGAATCGTAACTGATTAATTAAATGTGAAGTGAAATAGTAGCCCTCCGACCATATTCAAATTCACCTGCACTGTTGGATTAAATAGGCATGGTTTTGCGTTTATCTCAGATGCCCACTAGTTGTGACCGAGTGCTAAACAGAATTTGAATTTCGTGATCTTGCATCTCGGCATTCCTGTGATAAAGGATCTTGACACTCCAAGTCACGATCACTGAGACTTCGAGATGGATCTTAACACCTCTAGCTTCTTCCCCTCACATGACCACTGGCGGTGACCACAGGCTGCGCCAAAAGGTGCTTCATATTTCGTGAACTTATAAACTTCATCGAGCCTGATCAATGGTCGAGATCTCCAATGATCCTACGGTCCAGATCTCATCGCTATCTCGCATATTGTGATTCCTGTAACGAAGGGTCTTGATGCTCCAAGTCGCAATTGTCAAGACTCCGAGATGGAGCTTAACACCACTATCTTTTTCCTCCATCTTCCGCAGATGTAACCACTAGCTGTGAGCACAGCCTTATTCAAAAACGCATTTCGCACTTTCACGTCTTGGGTATTCTGTCATGCTCTGATCTATCCCCACGTGCCCCCTCTTGGATCAACGATCCAGATCTTATTGTGATTTCACCACTTCACGAGCCTTCTTCATGCCTGATCAATAGTCCACAATCCTTGGTGATCTGATGGTCCAGATCTTTTCGTGATATCACATATCGTGATTCCTGTGATGAAGAGTCTTGATACTCCAAATTGTGAACGCCAAGATGTAACTTAGCAATTGGCTCCTTCCCTTAAGCCTTCAACGATGTGACCTTGAAATATGACAACTCACCAATCAAACGAGCACTTCGCTCCTTTGACGTTCCAGTCAGTGAAACATTGATCTTTCGCCATGTGTCCTATGGAACCAACGGTCCAAGTAATATAGAAATTTCACCACATGTCCTTCTTGAATCAACGGTCAATATATTATCGCGCTATCGCATATCATGAGTTTGAACCTCATTCCTTTGGATTTCCCAATCTGTGAAACTCCGAAACAAAACCTTTGTCATGCTTTGATTGTTTTCCTCCTTCTGAGCTTACACTGTTGATCTTGCCATTATCGCTATGCTACTGATCGTGCTGATCTTCGCCATCAATGACAAACACGCATACTCTACCTATGTCTAAAAACATGCCAACATGTTTAGAGGCAGTACGGCGGCCATTAGATCAAAACCCATGGGATGATTGGTAAACTCATCACCGCCAGAGTTAATGGATCCACGGGAGGATGTTAGACCATGTCGCGAGTCCCGAAGGAGGTGATGAACACCAATTCAACAATCTCCCCCTCAACACCAACTGAGGGCTCTCAGCACCAACTAAGATACTCGACACCAATCAAGCAGACTCGAAACTGTAACATTTTTCTCTGATACCAATTTAGAGGCAGTACGACTATTGTTAGACCAAAACCTGTGGGGTGATTGGTAAACTCATCACCACCAAAGTTAATGGATACATGGGAGGCTATTAGACCATGCCACGAGTCCCGAAGCAGGTGATGAACACCAATTCAACATAATCTTGTTAGGGTATACCTTGAAACCTTCATGAGATACAATATCACCCAAATACTCTACCTCCTTTACTCCAAAGAAACATTTGGATGGTTTGGTATATAGTTGTTGCTCCTTTAGTAGTTGTAGCACCTTGTCAACATGTTGCACATGATCCTCCCAAGACTTGCTATAGATTAGTATATCATCAA
>ML793925.1:233735-253724 GCA_009831015.1 Picea engelmannii
GATTTCTATTTTTTTTAAAGTATCAAAAACATCATATTTTTGGCGAATGAAATAAACCCAAGTTTTTCTAGTTGCATCATCAATAAAAGAGACATAATAATGAGAGCCACCAAGAGATGATACTTGAGTTGGTCCCCATACATATGTAAGCACAAACTCTAACCTTTCACTCTTCTTTCTTTTCTGACTATGAGAAATATGAGTCTCTTCTATTTTCCATAAACACAATGCTCAAAGAAATCCAAATCAATTTTTTTTATGATCTGGAAACTAATTTATTTTGTGAAGTATATGCATTCCCTTCTCACTCATATTTCCAATCCTATGATGCGATAGTGTTGTATCTACTCTTGTAGAAGCTAAAGAGATAGAAGATTCAGTATTACCAATACATAAATACAATGTACCTACCTTCTCTCATTTTTCTATCACCAATGATCCTTTGGTGACCTTCCACACCTTATCTGTAAATATGGATATACAACTTTCACTTGACGACTTCCCTGTTGAAATTAGATTTTTCCTTAGATCTGGAATATGTCTTAAATCTTTTAATAACCATTGGTTTTCATTCCTTTGTTTTATTTTTACCTTTCCCTTTCCAACAATTTTTCATGGTGCATCATCACCCAAATGAACCTATCTGAAATCACCTTGAACATAATCTAGAAAATGTTTCCTATGGGGTGTGGCATGAAATGAAGCCCCTAAATCTACTACCCAAGACTCAGAAATATTATCTATAGAAAGAATCAAAGAATCTTGTAACACATCACCTGTTACATTTTCTTCCTAATTTTTCTCTTGTTGTCCATCTCTTTGTTTCTTTGGAGCTCTGTAGTCTTTCTTCAGATGTGCTTTCTTTCCAAAATTTCAGCACTCTATCTTTCCAAGTCTGGATTTGGATCTGCCTTTCCTAGAATTACAGTGGTTCCCTTAGCCCTTTCCTCTATCCTTTTGTCTTCCCCTCATATCCATGTTTAATGCATTACATGATCTCTCACCTGTGCTTTTCCATCACAATTCCTTGCTAAGGATAACACCAACAACATCATCAAATTTTAGAGTATTTGAACTAGAGACAGAGTTACTTACAGCCATGACCAAGCCATTCCATCTATCTGGAAATGAGCACAACATTAGAAGAGCCCTAACATCATCATCAAAGTCCACTTTTGCAGAACTTAGTTGATTAGTAACTGTATTAAATTCATTTAAATGATTTGCAATAGACCTGCCTTCTGACATCTTCATATTAAATAATCTCTTCATTATAAATACCTTATTGGACATCGAGGGTTTTTCATTTAGTTTAGCCAATGATTCCATCAAATCCTTTGTTATCTTTTCTTTATAAATATTGAAATCCACTGACGTTGTCAAGCTTAGCTGTATCATTCCTAGTGCCTTTCTATCAACAACCTCCCATTCTTCGTCCTTCATGGTCATCATCTTCTTTGTTATTCCACCCAATGGTAGGAACAGATCCTTATGATATAAATAAGCTTCCATATGTATCTTCCATAACTGGTATTTTTGGTCGTTACATTTATCAACCCTAAACTTTCCATCTTCCTCCATTGCTCCCACTCGAACTAGGAACCCTCTTTTCCTACGAGTTACCTTTCTCTTTGATACCAGTTGTTAGAAAAATGGGATCATGGAGCAATAAAATAAAACAAATGAATAAATAAAACATAGAAGATACACAATACAATAGAGACATAGATATGTGTGGTTCACCCAGTGTGGGCTATGTCCACCAGATAAATTTTCAGGTCCTTCCTTTATTATTATCCAGTAAATGAAGGAATACAACCTACATCACACCAGTTGTAACTCCCTCTTCTTTCTCTCACAACCTCCACCCTCAGAATACAATATTCACAATAATACATATCCACGATACATTTCCCTCATAAACAAGGGTTGAATTATAGGGAAACAAACCCTAACATAACTTCTACCATTATATCTACAACCTTATAATGAACGGTCTAGATTTACCATGAAATTACAATATACATTTACAAGGAAATTTTCCCTTCAGGGGCTTTTCCCCCGAACCCCTACTAGGCACCTTCTTTCCCCCGAACCCTGCAGGAGGGGCAAGCCCCCACTACACTCCCCCATGTGGATGAGTGTACATTCTTCCTGGGTGTAAAGTCTTCATGGGGTATAAACATGGCTAAAAACAAAGGCCTCTGAATTAGGAATATAATCAGGCTCCACAACCAATAGGTAAGAGTCTAGGAGGATGAGTCAGGTTGTATGCAATTTTTCAAGTCAGGGATCATCATATTGAGATAAATACCACACCAAATAGGTTCATACAAGTGGCATGTATCCAATAGGTGATACGATGAAACAACATACAACTCATCACATGTTAACACCATGTAAGGTCACCCACAAGATGAAAGGGAGCTTGATGTCAATCTGGAATGTAGAAAAATTCAATTCGATAAAGAGGAGCTTGATAAGCCTTTGGGCTTCAGCTTTCAGAAAACTAGTTTGTTATTCCAGAAAGACCATCCGATGGTTATAACCTAAAGAGGGGCTCATGGGCCTTGGGTTTTAGAAAGTTCAAATTAACAAGATAACCCAACTTTTTGATAGGAGGAGCCTGATATAAATCATCTTATAGGCTTTTAAAAAACTTAAAGAGATGTCATGTTATCATCCCAATGGGCAAACCCGAGAATTTAATCTTGATAATGTAATTATTATGGATCACCGTCTGATAGTTAGATCCCAAAATGGGTCAAGGTTCCATTGGGGATCAGGGGTCCAGTAAAAAAATAAAATACAATAAAATTTGGATATGGGATAATCATGAATTTAATGGGGAATGTACATGGTGATAAATTCAAATTCATATTGAGGTTTGAGACAAATGAGACCTAATTATGAATGTTGGATTCACTGATAATCAAGATCTTATAAGAGATAATTCTAGTCAAGATGAAGAAGTTTAATGACTTCCTATATGCATTTCAGAGCTAAAGAAGTTAGATAAAGAAATATGTGTTTTTCCACAACACACTTGATATTTCCATCTTTTTTCATTAGTTGGAAGTCCTACTCTTGAGTTCCTTCTGTGTTTTGTGACCAAATGCACATGATCTTATATTTCAGCACAACTCTCTTAAGGCTTGAAATAGTATAAGTATTTGATAAAGAACATGACTATGTAACCATATTATTTCAACCACATAAAGAACAATTTTTTTTATGCAAGGAAGAAATAATGGTTAGTACATTATAAATATTACATTATTTCCCCTTGTTAGTAGCAAGTCTATGAAAAAGAATTGGGTTTGTCTGAAAATGAGGAAATGAAAAGGATGAATTCCTTAGAAGAAATCATCTAAGATCTTGGCTTATTATGAAGAATCAGTTGTTGAAGACAAATTTCATGAAAGATTCATATATTTAATCTCAAACTCTCAAAAATAATCAAAGATCCTATGATTCTAGTTATGGATTTTAAACTAAGGAATCTAATTAACATGTGAGAGCTTGAGAATGAATATTTATTTTTTTACTGGGGGAATCGACAACTCGCAGTTCTCGTACTCGCGTGACACGGGGTCGATCCCCATCGGCTACCACTATAACCCCAGGTGCAACCACCCAGCCTGCAAGAATGGCGCACGGGTAAATCTGGGTGAGAATCGACCATGAGACTTCATTTTTACAAATTTCCTTCCATTTACACGGCACTTGCCAATCCATCTACACCCGTGCGGGCAGCTTGAGAATGAATATGAGGACAACATATAAAATATATAAAGTAACAATATTCTCTTCATTAAAACCAACCATCCACTTCTCCATGATGTAGTGATATGATAGTACATGTCAATGCATAAGGAAACAAAAGATGCTTAATGTTATAAAAATAGGATTGTGGAACAATAAAATAAAAAACAAATGCGGTTATAAAAAATAAGATACACAATACAATAGAGACACAGATATACGTGGTTCACCCAGTGTGGGCTACGTCCACCAGAAAAATTTCCAGGTCCTTCCTTTTTTATTATCCATCAAATGAAGGGAAACAATCTACACCACACATGCTGTAACTTCCTCTTCTTTCTCTCACAGTATCCTCTCTCATAGTACAATATTCACAATGATACATAGCCGAAATACATTTCCCTCATAAAAGAGGGTTGTCTTCTAGGGGAAAAAATCCTAACATAACTTCTACCGTCAGATCTACGACCTTATAATGAACGGTCCAGATTTACTATGACCCCACAGAAGGGGTAATACCCCCCTGAACTCCCTTGCATAGATGAGTGTACATTATTTGGAGGTGTAAATTCTTCATGGGGTATAAACACAGTTGAAAACAAAGGCCTCTGAATCAGGAACATAATCAAGCTCCACAACCAATAATATCCCACTTGGAGACTGATCTCAACAACTCCATCATTATTGTATCTGCTAGACTATGATCCTTTTTGGACCTAGAAAATTTCTAATCTTCACCTTCATTCTTGAAGACCAACTGAAACTGAACAGGGACTTATTTTCTCCCTAGTTACTCCCTTTGTTAACATGTCTGCAGGATTCTAGCTAGTGTGTATCTTTTCCAACATCAAATTTCCATCTTCCAAGACGGATTGTATGAAACAGTACCTGAGTTTTATATGATTAATATTTGAATGGAAGGCTGAGTTCTTTGCAAGATGAATGGCACTCCCACTGTCACAGTACAACCTATTATTCTCTTTCTTCTTTCCCAATTCCTCCATAAACCTCTATAACTAAATCATTTCTTTACTAGCCTCTGTAGCAACAACACACACTACTTCTATTTTTGAAAGTCAAACAACCTTTTTCAACTTTGAAATCAAACTTACTTTTGTTCCACCTATAGTAAAAACATACTCTGCAGTGCTCCTCCTGCTATCTTTATCACCTACCATATATGAATCAACATATTCTTGTAGAACAGTGTCTGAACCTCCAAAACATAATGCATGAGTATAAGTACCTCTCAAATACCCGAGAATCCACTTTACTTCCTCCCAATGTATTTACCTATATTTTTCATATACCTGCTCACAACTCCCATTGCATGTGCGATATTTGGTCTTGTGCAAACCGTCGCATACATCAAGTTTTCAATCGATGATGAATAAGCGACCCTAGACATGTATTTTATCTCCTCCTATGTCTTGGGACACACTTCCTTAGTTAATTTGAAATGGATTGCCAAATGTGTACTAATCGGTTTTTCATTCTACATTCTAAACCTCTCCAACAGCTTCTCTATGTACTCACCCTAAGATAACACCAATTTATGATTTTTCCTGTCTCTTGTTATTCTCATTCCTAGAATTTTCTTTGCAGCACCCAAATCCTTCATCACAAATGAATTAGCTAATTTATTCTTGAGAACATTAATATCCTGAATATTAGACCCTGCAACAAGCATGTTGTCTACATACAATCAAAATATAATATAGCTTCCATTTTCTATCTTTTTAAAATAAACACAGTGATCAGAATGACATCTACTACAACCTTGTTCTATCATAAACCTGTTAAACATAAAATATCATTTCCTTGGAGCTTTCTTTAGGCCATACAAGCTCTTCTGCAACCTACATACTAAATTTTCCTTCCATTTTACCTCATACCCCTATGGCTACTGTATATAAATCACTTCCTCCAAATCCCCATGGGGAAAAGTTGTTTTTACATCTAATTTTTCAAGATGTAAATATTATACTACCACAAGACTTAAAATAGTCCAAATTGAATTCATTTTAACAATAGGATAAAATATTTCATCAAAATCTATACCTTTCTTTTTTGCAAACCCCTTTACAACAAGTCTAGCCTTATACTGCTTTTTTCCTCCATATTCTTCCTTCAACTTGTAAACCCATTTATTTTGTAATGTTCTTTTTCCTGCAGGAAACTAAACCAAATCCCAAGTCTGGTTATTTACCAAGGAATCAATTTCCTCTTTCATTCCTTGCTCCCACTTCTTTTTAGTGTCTACCTGCATTGCCTCTTCATAACATTCTGGTTCACTAGAATCAATCAACAATAAATAATACAATGAAGGACAGTATCATTCAGGGGATCTACTTAACCTAGTAGATATTATAACAACACTTGCAGGATTTTGAGGTACCTATTTCTCTTATCGTTGTACATTTTGATTTTATGGTACCTTTGGAATTTCTTTTTCAGTGATCTCATCAAGCAGTTTGTATTCTAGTTTTTATTTTTCTTGTATCTTTCCCTGCAACTGATCTTTGTACATGACCTTCTCATTGAATATGAAATCTCTACTCCTAATGATTTTTTTATTTTCATAATCCCATAAATGATAACCAAAATCATTAACACCATATCCAATAAAGGTACACTTCTTGGATTTTTCCTCAAGATTTGTTCTATTTTCTTTATCAATATGGACAAATGCTTCACAACCAAAAGTCTTCAAAAAAGAATAGTTTACCTTTTTACCTATCCATGCCTCCTCTGGAATTCTACCATCCAAAGAGCTTGAAGGTCCTCTGTTTATTAAGTAAACAAAAGTATCTACAACACCTACCCAGAACTGTAAGGGCTGGCCAACATGCAATCTCATACTCCTTGCACCCTCCATGATTGTCATGTTCATCCTTTCTGACACATCATTTTCTTGGTGTGTTCCTGGAACTGTATTCTCTCTACGAATCCCATGGTATAAATAGTAATCATCAAACTCCTTGTTGCAATATTCACCTCCATTGTCTGATATGAGACACTTCAACCTTTTTCCTATTTCATTCTCAACTAAATCTTTCCATTTCTTAAAAGTGTCCAAATTATCAGATTTTTGTCGAATGCAATAAACCCAAGTTTTTATAGTTGAATCATCAATAAAAGTAACATAATAATGAGACCACCAAGAGATGATATCTGAGATGGACCCCATACATCTGTATGCACAATCTCTAACCTTTCACTCTTCTAATATTTTTCGACTCTAAGAAATATGAATCTCTTCTATTTTCCATAAACACAATTCCCACAGAAATCCAAATCAATTTTTTTAAGATCTAGCAATAAATTTCTTTTGTGAAGTATTTGAAAGCCACCGGCATTGCCAGGCTCAGTCGTATCATTCTTAGTGCCTTTCTATCAAGAACCTCCCATTCTTCGTCCTTCATGGTCGTCAGCTTATTTTCTATTCCACCCAATGATAGGAATAGATCCTTCTAATATAAATAATCTTGCATCTGCATCTTCCACAACTGGTAGTTTTGGTCGTTAAATTTCTCGACCCTAAACTTTCCATCTTCTTCCATTGCTCCCACTCAAACCAGGAACCCTATTTTCCTATGAGTTACCTTTTGCTCTAATACTAGTAGTTAGAAAAATAAGATCGTGAAGCAATACAATAAAATAAATGTGGAAATAAAACATAGAAGATACATAATATAATATAGACACAGATATATGTAGTTCACGTAGTGTGGACTACATCCACTAGAGAAATTGTCAGGTCCTTCCAAATTATTATCCAACAAATGAAGGGATACAACCTACAACACACCATTTGTAACTTCCTCTTATTTCTCTCACGGTATCCTCACTTAGAATACAATATTTTCAATGATACATAGTCGCAATACATTTCCCTCATAAAATAGGGTTGTCTTCTAGGGAAAAAAAAACCTAACATAACTTCTACTGTCACATCTGTGACCTTATAACGAATGGTCTAAATTTACTATGAAATTACAATATACATTTATAAGGCAATTTTTCCTTCGGGGGATTCACCTTTGAACCCCTGTCAGGGGCCCTCTTTCCCCCAGACCCCAGAGGAGGGGAAATCCCCCTTGCATTCCCCCACTTGGAGGAGTGTCCATTCTTCCATGGTGTAAAGTATTCATGGGGTATAAACATAGATGAAAAAAAAGGCCTATGAATCAAGAAGATAATTAGGCTCCACATCCAACACTTAAAATAAAATACTCTTCAAGTCATAATATAGATCATCAAAACCTTTCAATTAGATAGGATAAACAAACACCTTTAAATCCATTAAAACCAAATAATGCAAAAGGTTCAAAAGACAACCTTTAAATCTCATCACACAAGGATCAAATAAGCATCATAAATCATAGGTATAATGAAGAACATCTAAAAGTACAAGATCAAAGAGAATATGGGTCATGAAAAACATCTTCAAAGGTAAACAATCAATAAAGATCTAAAACCCCTAACCCCCTCAAGGTGGATAAAGAATATTTAATAGGCTTATAGTAATAATGAATTAGGAATTAGAGATTAAATTTAGTAGGGACTCCCTTTCCTTTTACTTATAAAATAAAAATGGAATGGGGGATGTTGTGGCCAAAACACCTTAGTACTCCCATTGATCCAGGTACTCCTTTGAATACAATACTACCTAGATTTTCCTATGCTTCCCTACAATCAACAAGTTTTGACAATTTTGTGGCACGACTAGGAGAGTTTTACTATAGCATGTATAATAAGGGGATTTCTTAGAGACCTGCTAAGAAACCAAGAACAAGAGGGACCACTAGTGTTCAAGAAACACCTCACAGGTCTATATCATGAAAATTAGGTTAGGATAAGCCTTAGAAAGTAGTAGGTGACACATCATCTACTCTCCATGCATTTGCAGGAGCTAACCTAGTGATTTTCAGTGAGCTAAATGTTGCACTTGACAATTATAAATTAAAAGTCACAATCTTGGAAGACCAACTGAATCAAAAAGAATATGAATTTGAGAGGCATTTTAACACACGAGGTCAACTACATTTAGAAGAGATGGAAAAAGTGAAAGAAACACATTTGAAAGAGATGGAGACATTGAAGGTAGAGCTATGAGAGTATATTTTTCTCTCTAAGTAATACAGAGAAAAAATTAGTGAATATGAAGAGAGGATGCAAGATCTAGAAGCAGAAATGTGAAGTAGTGATAATGTTGTAAACATCTTAGTTAATGAAGAATTGAGGGAAACTCAGAAAAATGTTTTCACTAAGTTGAAAAATCTACAATATTCCCATGATGTGTTGGGCCCTTCATTTTTGGAATTGAAGCTTGTTGGACCCCAACAACCTCCTTCTTTATTTTTAATCAAAATCTAGGGTCCCTCGAAATTTTACTTAGATTCTCCATTTTTTCCCTTTTACTTGATTGGATTGGTATTGGTTTTCTTTGTTTCGAGGTTAGTTTGAGTTTCATGAAATTCAAATGTCGTTCCGTTTTTCTTTCTACAGAGTTTTCATGTTGATGGACGAGCTTCGTAATTTTGGAGCTTGTTATTACCTCTTCCTTATTGAATTTATCTGCTATGATAATGGATTGGTTGAAGACTTGGATTAATAACAATGATTTTACAGGAATAACATTTATTGTGACACATCGTTTCTATGACATTTGTTCACATTTGATCAATTTTGAATGAGGGAGAGACGAACATAGAAGTCTTAATTTAAACGAAAACATTAATTTTTATCAACTGTTTACGTTCATTTAAATTATGATTATGTTTTCGTCTTTTTCTCATTAGCAAACATTTTCACAAAATCATTTGGTAGGTTTAATTAATTAAATTCTTTTGTCAGTTTGCATCTCATTTCAAAATAAAAATAAAAAAGAATTATCTATCATTTGTTTGATTTTGTGAAAACCCAAATTTAATATTTTTCTCCTCTCCATCAACTTGAAGCTTCTAGAATTTTAAGATCATATTTGAAAGGAAAATATAAACAATGTATATTTAGAACTTATAGTTAGTTTAAATTCATTTTAATTTTATTGTTCTAGATTTTGTTTTATTCACAATTTTTAGGTTATTAATTTGGTTTCTTTTTGTTTCACAGGTTTCTATTATCAGTTATTTGGTACGGCTCTGATCATGCCTTGATTTTATTAACTAAATACGTTCAAGATAATTGATCCAAAAATAATATTGGATTGTTGCAAATAATTTATGAGCAACAACAGATAAGATTTGGAAATGCATTCAAGAACAAAAAGACGATTTTGTGGGACTTGTTTTAGCCAAATAGTAAGGAATCTGAAGAAAGGGTTGAAAACCCATCTGTAGAATGGACACATTTAGCTAATGGTGGGAATTTTCCAAAAAAAATGCATGATTTGAGAGATATTTGTGTCTCTTTACGAGTAAAAGTTTAGGTGGCGGAAATTATTAGTGACGCCCAAACTGCTCATTCATTGTATAATATATGAGAAATTTCGGAGCCAAAAGGATCCAGGAAATTGAGAGGGGGATTTTTATCCTTTATTTTTTGTATATTATATCTTTTGTAATCTTTTTTCTTTTCCAATGGAGTAACGGATGGTTGGAATCTTTGGGAGAATTGACTAGTATTTTCAAAGAATATGGAATTCCAAGTTACTTAAAGGCTTTTGTCCTGTAAGTAAAATGGTTTTGTTTTCATTATAATATATTCATATTCTTTGAGTAATTGATTATGCATTGATTTAAATTAGCTTTAGTTTGTTTTCTTAATACATGGTTAATTGTTATCATTTATGTATTAATTTTTTCAATCTTTAAGAGTCTATTATCCCAAAAATTCATTTTGGACCATATGATGGACTTATTTTTTTGAAACTATATGGGATACAGTTTACTCTTTGTCTTTCGTCCTTTTGTAGACTATGCAATGTTTTCATTGTTTTCTCATGTAATTTCTAGATGTGATATTTTATTTGTATCGAACTAGCTTTAGTTTGTTCTGCATATAATTTTTCATGTTATGTTTTCATTTATATGGTTCATTATATTTGGGTTCCTTTAATATATGTGGTTGATCATCTATTCAAGTATTTTGAGTTTACATCTAATACTAGATAGTTGGTAACACCATTTACTAAGGATTGAAAATTCTTTCATTTTCAGTTATTTGGACCTTCTAAAGTCACATGATATATAATTGTTTGTCTTTCTATCATCATAAACTCATTCTAGAATATAAAAGACTAATTTGAGTTTCTTCAGGAAGTATTATGCTTGCCTTTTTCATAGGTTTACACTTGACACAAGTTAAGAGGAGCTCATACAAATACAGAGAGATGAATTTAGCTTAGCATCGTTGATCAACAATAGGTTAGTTAGTGTATTATTTATTTAATTTGTTAATTTGTGAATGAATAGTGATTGCATCGTCTAAACGTTAAATACTTTGTTTATTTTAGTTATATCATGAACAATCTTATTCATCCATTGTTTCTTAGTTTGGTATTTAGAGTATTAGAATAATTTTTTTTATATTCTTCATCTTTGTTTAGATCCATTATCTTAAAACAATTATTTTCACAAGGCTTTTCTTAAACCTTGTAAATTTAATATAGTTATTGTACATAAACATTATTAGTTAAGCATTTGTAATTAAAGTGTTGATTGTTAGAATTGCATATTTATTTAGCCCACATATTTTAGTTGTTTTGGGATCTTAGTTGGCTAACGTAGCCATAAAACCCGTCAGGGTAGATTATACCAAACGGCTTGGGTTAAATAAACAACCCCAATCTGGATCTTCCCTTCTAATTGACAGTGTGTCATAAACGCCCCTCAACAAAGCTACGCAAGAAGGACTACAGTCTCGGTTTGGGTTAAAAATGAGTTGTGAAAGCTACAGAAAGAGCTAGACAGTGGAGCAAGTAAAGGAATAGAAATTGGTTGTGAAAAGGAACAGTGCAACACTAGCAAGGAAAAAGCAATTACAACAGAACAAGAAATCATGCAAGCCCAAAGCCAAAAGATCCTACTAAGATTAGATATATGAGATGTATACGATTGTAAAAGGGTTTTGTGTTCTCTCTCATCTATGGGTTCTTGTTGTTGGCTATTGTTGATAGGTTGGGTTTTGTTGTTGTTAGTCGGATGTGTTGGGTTTAGTTGAGAAAAGGTTTTGTAATTGTAATCTATATACAGTTTTGGGTGGATAAAGCTTTGTGACATGAGTCTAAAGCTAGAAGTCTGTAACAGAGTACTATCTTGTATCTTTGAGATTGTATCCGAGAAGTTCTGATGTCAATGTATGAAGAAGGACACAAATTTTTGAATTATGATGTGTCATTTTGTGTTTACACTTATGCATTTTATCTTTACAGTAATCCTTTATGCTTAATAAGCTCCATATGATATCTTTGTGTATGAATTATTTTCACAACTTAAGTATCTTTAGCTCATGTGTGTATGAGATCAGATTTGTTCTATAATTATCCTGTCCTGCACAATATCATAGTGAATCTTGAAGGTTCTGGGAACCCACCTAAGTATTCTCCATACCATTCCCTATCCTTTTGTCTTGGTTGCGCTTCAGGTGAGACTTCTTCTCTTCAGAGGAGATGAAAATTCTAGCGCTCTATACTACTCGGTACCTTTTGTGGGTAACCTGAGAAGTACCCTAGTCTAATCAATTCCAAACCAACATAATGGTTTTGTTGCTAGGACCTACGTTAAAAGGGAACCTGTATGGAGGATGCTTATACAGATTGATAAATCTAATACTCATCAATGGTGGGAGAGAAATTGTGATGCCTTCATATGGAAAGAAGTGGAGCTGAGAGGAAAATATGTGAAAGCTACATGGGAGGTAGTGTTTTACTTAGAAAGATCGAGTGACTAGTACGAGATATTTTTGGTGAAGTTCCCGAAAGAACTTTTCCACTGGATAGATAGACTCCAAGAAGCTCCATAATTCCAAGGACGAGTCAAGAGGATCTGTACTTGGGATACAGAAAATATTGCATCACTTCATTGGCTGGATCATCCAGTCACCCGAGAAATTGATTTCTGGGTTACTACCACATTATAAGGATACATTGTTGAGATTGCAGCTGAGAATCACCAATATTTTTCACGAGCATAAGAGGATTTCAAGAAAGACGCAAGGAGAAGACTGTTGAGAGAAATCCCCCTATGGATTAAGGTTTTCTTGATGGAAGAGGGGATGTTGACTATGTCCCCGACTGAGATGGTAGAGTAAACACCCTCGCTTGGGGTAGGGTAAGTTTGGGGTGGAGTCATGGCCTGAGAGAGGGGAGAGGGTTCTTTGAAAAATGGGGTAAATAGTAAGAAATGGACTCAAGAGACAAGCGAGCCTTGAAAAGAGCCCCATAGTTAATAAGTGGTGGTGCGATAAGATAAAGAAAGAAACAAAATAGTCCAAGAAGTTGCAGAAAGAAGTCAGACCAAGAAAAGTAGAGGAAGGACATATGGAAGAGTTGTGAAATATGAGAAGAAGGGAAATACTGGCCAGTCAAAGATTAAGTGAGAGGGAACCGCAGAGAGAAAGAAGTCCCCAGGAGGGTGGACAAGAAGGAGAAGGTGTAGAATCAAGTGAGAAGGAAGATGACATGGATCTTGAAGAGGAAAGGGAAGATTCATCCCTAATGTAGGAAATATCGAGAACCTAGTTGAAGAGACTACTCCAGAGGAAGAGAATGAGACCCCCCAGAGCAAAGAAACTCACCCCGAAGCCAGTGGCACCAACCCTGAATCACCCATACCCCAAGTGTCTTCTATACAAGTGATAAATTTGATACTACATTCTTATGTTAATCATGTTCCAGTACAACTAGTTAGTCAGACACAACCTGGAAGTGCGAGTACGGGGAAGATATTGGGATCCCCTGGTAGGTCACAACCAGGACCGTTAGGTTTTATTTTGATAGGAATAGCAATATCAGCAATGGATGGTAACGTGGGAGGTTCTATTGCTCGATACCCAGAATTCTGGGGTAAAGGAAACGAAGATGTGGAGCAACATTGGTTCTTGTGTGAAGCAATCTGGAGGTCAAGAGGGACTCCAAATGCGAATAAATTGGTTGAGTTCCAGACTACCTTGAGAGGTCATGCTCTCAAATGGTACATGAAGGTTATTGAGCCAAGAGTGCCAGGAATGCAAGGTCAATCATTCACACTTGACCAGGTACGGACAAGGTTCATAGCAGAGTTTAAGCTACCTTAGTCAAAACAACAAGATCTATCTGAGTTACACGAGATTCAGTAAAGGGAAGGTGAATTAGCCTGGGAATATAGACAGAAGTTTAAATATGCTATAGGTAGGCTAGCGCATCCAATTCATGAGGAACATCAAAGAGAATGGTATATTTAGGGATTGATACCTCTGACACGGATTCCATTAATGCAACAACATATAGTCACTTTGACAAATGCCTTGGAGCAATCAATGAAGAATGAAGCCATGGCAGGATATTCGGGGAGCCTAAAAGTGACTAGACCCCCAACGGATGAAAATTTAGCGCAACTAAAAGGGAAAATATCAGCGCTTAGAGAAAATATTCAATAATTGACTATACCTAGACCAGGACAACCGCAGGTTTGGTGTACCAGATGTTACACAAAAGAACATATGGTGAATGAATGTCCATGAATGAGGGGAATGGTACCTCCTCATAATCTTATGGGACCCTCACCAGGACCCACGGGAGGAGTTGTGCAAGTATCTATGAATTTACAATTCCATAACCCCACCCCATATCATGTTTCCTAGGTATCCAAGCAACACCAGCAGTCAAGAACTGTGATATTTTTCAAATCCATGGGCATGGGCCGAGACAGTGCCCCATTATTCAGAATTATTAAACAGTACCAAATACTATACATTGTGAGTTTTGCACATCTACCAAACATACTACCAATCATTGTAGATCATTGGATAAAATTGCAGACAGGTTGGATCGAACAGAATTCAGGGTGAATGAAACCCCTCAGGGACCGAGAATAGGTCGAGGAGGTGGAGCCAGAGTAGACTTCAAAGGAGGAATAACCAGAGGAAGAGGACCAAGTAGATGTTAAATATGTGATGAGAAAGTCCATATGGCTAGATATTTTCCCCATCTTAGGGGCCACGGTGCTCTCACTACAGAACCAATGGGCACGCAAACTAAGATTGCCCAGAACTAGTTGCAAAATGGGAAGATCGGGTACGTCAATGAGGAACTAACCTCATCAGTTTAGATATCAAGAGAGTTATTAGGGGAAAACTTCCCAACCTTAATATCGTCACTCGAGGAGGGGAAAAGACTGGAGTTGATGCTAATAATTTACCTCAGATACTGAAGGAGACACCTAAGGAAGACATGTATGATCCTCTAAAACAGAAGTTGTTCTTTAAAAATTACATAGAATTATTTTAGAATATCCCTATCCCTGAGATGCAAGAGAAACCCCCTCAGCCTATTGTTTACCCTAAGATTGTGCAAGTCCCTACTTCACCCACTTTACCCAGAAACCCTGTAGTCACGCTGAGATAACCTGAGCAACCACAAAATGTAGTCGACCTTTGGTTTCAGTTATTTTCTTATATTCTTAGGGATGACCAGTTAACAGAAAATTTGTGCAATGTGCTATACCTATTTCTAGGGAATGAATAACCCATAGAAGTAAGAATAAGGACTAATCTTCTTGAGAAGAGTACTCAGAGAGTGCAAAGAAGAAAAGTATGAACTGGAAAATATTTTCGACTAGTAGCCCATCTAGACGAGTTTGATATTAAGGATGTTATGTTAGATCTAAGATTTGATGTTAACATACTGCCTAAAAAGACTTGGGAAGCCTTAGGAAATCCCTAGTTGACATATTCCCCAATCCAGCTAAGAATGGCCAACCAATATTGTATTTTCCCAATAGGAAGACTGGAGAATGTGGAAATAGATGTTGCGGGAGTGAAGACTATAGTTGATTTTGAGGTGATCAAAATCATGGGGGATAAGGACCATTATCCTTCTCTACTTGGTATTGATTGGGCCTATGACAACTATGCAGTGATTGACCTAAAGAAAGATACTATGACATTTGAGGCAGATGGATTCAAAGTAGTTAAACCCCTGGATCTATATGTAGGCCCTTGATACACAGAGCCAACGGACAACAATATGGAAGGAGAATACTTGGATTAGTTGTACACTATAACAACAGGAACAAGAGAAAATTACATAAATCCTATTGATGATGGATCAGTAAGTTGGAGGAGTATACAATCAGCAGATGAAGATTCAAAACTAGAATTTGACAGTTGGTAGAAAGGCTCATACGAAAGATTTCCAAGAAGATGTGAAACTATCAGGGAAATTAGATGGGTTGGAATTGACGTTAGAGAAAACCCAAATATATGATGGTATCTCAAGACTTGACAGTTTTATGCTCAGCATGGAAAAAAAGGTAATGGAGGATCAAAGGATATCAGTGTTAAATTTATCCCTCCAGGACATTCCTACCAAATGTTGGGCCAATCACCAATCCTTACTTGAAAATTGGGATGATGGGAAGCAAGCTATCAAGTATAGATTTCAAGATAAGGAGCAGTTAGAATCAAAGATGCAAACGAATTTCCAAGTTGCACAATTGTTCAACGGAGAGTATGATCCTAAAGAACATATTGAAAAATGTGTGACACGGTGGAAAGTTGCGGAAATACCATCTCTCTTTTGGGTTCAAGTATTTCCCCACTCACTAGGTTCAATCCCGAAAGCTTGGTTCATTCATGAAGAAACTAGAAGACAGGCCAGCGAATAGAAAACGTTGGCAGATCACTTTTGCAAGGACTTGTTGTTTACAAGTAAGTACCATGAGTTTGAAGTAGTCCTGCAAAGAATCAAAGAAATTATTTTTACAGACAACAGTAAACAAAAATCAGACTTAGTGGTATGTGCAAAGCATAGCCGAGAACTTCAGACTAATCTTCACCTAACCTTAGACAAGAGACCTATAGAATGTTATAAGATTGAGAAGGATTTGGAAAGCCCGGATGATTTAGAAGAATTGAGAAACTTAGCCATTAAGGAGACAGAAGGGAACAGAGAAATCCATAACGTCATACCCAACTAGACGGATGGTTCTTATAATCACCCATTGAAGTTGCACAAAGTCAATATAGGGACCACAAAGCAATCTAATATAGATATGGTGGGAGATTACTAGGATGAGCAAACTAGTCAAGAAATACAGAGTTTGTTGCAAGAATATGAGGATTTGTTCCCAAAGACATTATCAAAGTTAAAAGGGAGAGATAAAAATTGAATTAAAACCAAGATCAAATCCTGTGAGGCATAGACATTACCTCCTTAACCCTAGATTGAAAGAGAAGGTTAAGAGGGAAATAGACAAGATGTTGGAAGATGGACTTATGTTTGCAGTGGAAGAAGTAGAATGGGTCAGCCCAATAGTCATCCAAAGAAACAAAGGTACAGAGGATATTAGAGTCTATGTAGACTATAGAAGCCTTAAATATTCATGTGTGCATGACCCTTTTCCAACACCTTTTACTGGTGAGGTGCTAGAACAGGTTGCGGGGAAAGAATGTTACTCATTTACAGATGGATTTTCGCGGTATCTCCAAGTAAGGATTGTTGAAGAGGACAAAAATAAGACCACATTAATAATAGAATGGGGGTCATTTGCATACAATGTGATTCCATTCAGCCTAAAGAACACCCCTGCAGGTTTCACCAGGATTGTGATAGCATCTTTCCAAGAATTTATTCACAAGTTTATAGAAGTTTATATGGATGATTGGACAATATACAGTATTCTCAAGGAACTTGTACCTCTACTATGTCTGATGTTTGACAGATGTAGAGAATTGCAGATATCGTTGAACCTCATAAAGTGTATCTTCTGTGTGCCACATGAAAATTTTTTAGGCAACATAGTATGTCAAGATGGAGTATTGGTAGACCCAACCAAATTTGCGGTTATTGTGAACATGTTGCCACCTACGAGTGTTAATAAATTGTGCTCCACGTTGGGGCACATAGGGTACTATCGTTGGTTTATCGTAAGATATGAAAATATCACTGCACCTCTGGAAAATCTACTAAAGAAGGCCGAAGTGTTCCAATGGACCCCAGAATGAGATAAAGCATTTGAGACCTTAAAGGAGAAGCTCAACACAGCACCTATTATGATATTTCCAAATTGGGAAAAAAAAATTCACGTCCACGTAGATGCTTTAGGTATTTCCTTGGGATCCATATTAGAACAACCAGAAGATGGAGCCATGGATCATCCTATCTATTTTGCGAGCAGGAAGTTGTCGCAAGATGAGTGCAACTATACAATGACAGAAAGGGAGGATTTAGCTATGATTTACGCTTTGTAGAAGTTTAGACATTATTTGTTAGGTTCTCATTTTAAGTTCTTTACTGATCATTCTACATTACAATATCTAGTTAACAAACCTATTTTGAAAGGCATAATTTGTCGATGGTTGCTACTATTTCAAGAATTTTCTTTTGAAGTGATCATTAAGCCTGGAAGATGTAACGTAGGGCCTGATCACCCATCTAGATTAGAGTCAGGGGAAAGTGGTGAAGCAGTCAATGATCCGCTTCTAGATGAAAACCTGTTATGGGTTGAGGCCATACCAAAATACTTTGAATACATAGCAGTCTTCTTAAGTATAGGGGCATGCCCAGAAACATACTCTGCAACCCAGAAACTCCATATGGTGCTTAGAGAAGCGGCCTATCAATTGATTGTAGGGAAATTGTATAAATCGGGACTAGATAGTATCCTCAGGAGATGTGTCTTGGATCATGAAAGACAAGATATATTGTGGAAGTCACTACTACATATTGAAAAATTTGTGACGAAAGTACTGTTTCGTCGCAACATGCAAGAGAAAAAGTTCATCTTTTCTAAATCTACCCTGTATTCATTGCAATCTCGACACCTACAGTTTGACTAAATTATTATGGTCAATGTTCGTCTCATGAGAAACACCTGTAGATTGTTCATCGCTCTTGTAACGAACATTGACCATAATAATTTAGTCAAAATTTATCGTTGAAAATGACCTAAAATAAATAGGTGGAAAAAAAATATTTTTAGGTCACTATCGTCGCAATTGAGACGATAGTGACCTAAAATTGTCCTATAAATATTTGATGATTTAAATATGTTGCGACAATCTTGCTATAACAAAAACGGTTCCAAAAGGGTATTTTTGTGTGGAAAAATGTCACAGAATGTTGTTAGAGGTGGGGAAAAAAGGAAAGTGGGTGAAAAGGGTGATGGTAGATGTTATTTCCCTTGTAAAAAATGTTGCCTCAGATGTCCCGTAAGAATTTTAATAGCAACAGCTACAAAACATTGTAGGAAATGTGGTCACATTGATGGCGGATCGAATGAATATCGTCCCATGGTAATTAGCTATATATTCATTATCTTTTTTTATTTTGTCAATTTTATATAAAATTATATATATGTATATATATTGTTTGAATGTTTTTTATGGTATACACTAATTTTGCATGATTGTTTGTAATTATAAAGTTAGAGTTGTCCTCTAACTTTCCGCAGAATATTGCACCAAATATTAGTAGAAATGATGTTGTACAAGCTGAGGAACATCATCATGACCAAGCAAATGAGGATCTCATGGAAGAAGATGATGGGACAAATCAAGTTAATGATCCCATGGAAGAAGATGATGGGACAAATCAAATGATCCAAGATTTGTTTTCGTAGCCAGATAAGGATGGGGAAAATGTTGGTATTTATGATGAACCTCTATTAGAAAAGGCAAATAAACGACTTTATGAAGGATCAAGAGCAAATATTCTCTCCGCTACATTTTTGTTGGTGAACTTAAAGGTTATGAATAATTTTTCGAACACTTGTATGACACAAATACTAAGGTATGTAATATGTTTCATCTCATATTGTACATAAATGTTGATTTTTTTTATATTTGCTTTTAGTGTTAATTAATGTGTAAAATAATAATGCATTTTTTACGATTAATATTCTCAGATTAACTAGTTGTTTGTTATGTTGTAGATTGATAGGTGGATTTTTGTTACCATCGTCAAATATTTTACCTCGCACATATCAAGGTTTGCATGCCATTATGAAAGACATTGGAATGGATTATCAAACTATAGATGCATGTCCTAATGACCATATTATATATTATGGACAACATGCT
>ML793926.1:14013-36178 GCA_009831015.1 Picea engelmannii
AAAAGAACCTACAACAATCCTTCTATTATGACTGAAGATGCACTGCAATCCTGGGCAGGGGGCCCTTCCTATCCAAGTTGCATCGATAATTAACTATCAATCCATTCTTATAGACAAGCTTCAGAATTAATCAAAAGACAAAAGACTAAAATAAGAAATGTGTTCTTGTTCTATTCCATCTACACAAAAACAATTACATTCCTCTATGTTGTGTTCTATGGATCATCTATTCCCCATCATATCTACCTATCCCCTTACATCATTTATATCCTCCCTTATATAGAATTTCGAACCCCCCTACATACTAGCTTTCTGGTATCTTCCCATATCCCAGAATTTAATGTAACAGTTACATAAGGATTCGAATATCTATTTTGCATTGATACAAGAGAGAAATGATGCACTCAACATCACGGAGCTAGTATAACCATTGTGCCAATGTAGGAGAGAATGTCGCGATGCCTTTTAAATGCCTGAGTCTCATGACACGAAGTGTCATCAAGATAAGTTGTCATTTATAACTGTAATGGAGCATGCGCTGGTTGTTCACAAAGATTCTCATAGAGGGATTATCCTTGAAACATTCATCTTGGTGCTGGAACATCGACATTAGTACAGGAATCCATAATATAATTTTATACGTGAGATTATGCATTAAAAACTCTCAAAACTTAACTAAAAACAAGAGAACTGTTAAAGACAAGTTTTGGGTCTTTGGATATTGATTTAAGTCAATGTTTAAGCGAAATTTATACAAAATGAGGAGTATAAGACTATTAGAAAGATCACATGGAAAGATATAAGGCATAAAAATTGATCAAATTTGAGTCCTAACACCTGTCGTAACTCTAGGGACAAATATCAACACTCATGGAGAATATCCAGGAATTAAATCTACCTAGACTAGGACAACCTCAATTTTGGTGTAAAAGATTCTATATAGAGGGGAAACTAGAAAATGAGTGTTCGAGGATAAGGGGAATGGGACCTCCCCATAACCCAATGCCCCCCCCCCTCCTACAGGAATAATGGGAGGTGTTTCATAGGTATCGACAGCTCCACCAATCCATGCATCAGTTCAATACCATGCTTTTCAAAGAACCCAACCTACCCAAACAACCGAGTACTTTGAAATGTGTTGAACTCATGGGCATGCACCAAGGAACAGCCCCATCCTGTAGAAGTACACACCTATTCCTAATACAATACATTGTGAATTCTATGGGTCTACAACGCATGATACAAACCAATGTAGAGAATTAGATGTGCTTGCTGATAGACTGGATGAAACTACATTTAGGGTAAATGAAACACCCCAAGGGCCCGAAAGAGGTCGTGGGAGTGGGGGTGGAGGCAGATTCAGAGGAGGGAGGAATGGAGGAAGAGGACCATGCCGATGTTACAATTTTGATGAAAAAGGACATATGTCCAGTGACTATCCTCACCTGAGACAACCATGGTGTTTACACTGTAGAACTAATTTTCACGCTAATGAGGATTGGCCAGATCTGATTGCAAAGTGGGAGGACCTGGATTGTCAAAGATGAGCTACTTCATAGGCTCAAAACTTATGGGGGTAGTTGAAGGGAAGATACCCAAAGTCAACATCATCACTCATGGAGGAGAAAAAACTAGGGTAGATGCAGACAATCATCCCAAGATTCAGAAAGTATTCCTCAAGGATGACAAGTATGATCCTTTGAAACAAATGTTTTTTTTCAAATATGAAATATAAATATTTAACGATGTCTCTTCTCCATAAGTGAGTTAAAATCCTTCAAAAGTCACCCTTCAACCCAATATTTCTCAATCCCTTGCATCACTACCTGCACCCAGGAATCTTGTAAACTCGAGAAGACACCTTAAGCAGTCCCAAAATGTAATTAACCTTTGGTTTCAATTATTCTTTGAGATCCTTGGAGATGACCGACTTATTGAGAAGTTGTGGAATACCATGTACCTAGTCCTGGGAGATGAGGGAACTCCAAAAACTATTGTAACTGCTAACCTTCCGAAGAAGAATACATACAGGGTTACACAAAGAAGGAAGGTGCGAAGTGGAAAAGAATTTAGGTTGGAATCCCAATTAGATGGCTTTGAGATTAAATATGTCATGTTGGACTTGCGATAAGATGTCAATAATTTACCCAAAAATTCTTGGGAGGATCTATTGAAACCTTAATTAGTGTATTCCCCCACCAAGATGAGAATGGAAAATCGATACTACATTTTTCCAATAGGAAGGTTGGAATATGTGGAGGTAGATTTTGCGGGAGTTAAAACGAAAACTAATTTCGAAGTGATTGAAATTATGGGATACAAAGACCCCTACTTTTCCTTATTAGTAATTGATTGGGCCTATGACAACTATGCTATCATTTACTTAAATAGGGGCACCATGACATTTGAGGGAGATGGAATAAAGGTAGTCCAACCCTTACATATATACTTGGGACCTAGATATACTAAGCCAATGGATAATAACATGGATTCAGAAGTTCTTGACCAGTTATACACCATAATAGAAGGGATGAGGCCATATTATATTAACCCCATTGCAGGTGGATCTGTAAGTTGGAGGAGTATACAGTAAGCCAATGAGGACTCATAATTGGCTTTTGATAGCTAGTAGTAAGGCTGATACAAAATATTCTCAAGACATTGTGCAACTATCAAGGAAACGAGATGGATTGGAATTGAGATAAGGAAACACCCAACATATGATGGTACTTCATATTTGGACATCTTTCTCACTGACATCCGCATAAAAGTTGCGTTGGATAAAAGGATATCAGATTTTGATATAGCTTTGAAGGATACCCTAGCCAGATGGTGGGCCACTCATAGAGCCTTAATTATGGATTGGGAGGATGAAAATAGAGATATTTGATGCATATTTATCAGTAATGATTAGTTGATAGAAGAGATGAACATGGATTTTCAAGGTACACAACTGTTTGATGGGAAGTCTGACCCTAGAATGCATGTTGAGCACTACTTAAAGCAATTGTGAGTTTTGGAACTACCCTCTCGACTATGGGTTCAACTATTTTTCTACTCATTAGGTGTGATTCCAAAATGATGGTACACACATGAAGAGATGAGAAGACAATCAAGTTGTTTGAAAACATTAAAATACCAATTTTGTGGAGATTTCTCATTCACTGGTAGATCCCCTGAGCTTCTCTTAGTCCTTTAAAGAATTTAGGACATGCTATTTAATGATGTTTTTAATAATAGATCAAGCCCAGTAGTATGTTCTGATCATGTCCATTTTCTTCACTCCAATAGAGGTCACAACCCTATCGTAATACCTTTAGCTTGTTGTAAAATTGATAAATGCCTGGAAGAATCTAATGATGTATAACTTAGAAACCTAGATATCAAAGAAACTGTAGGTACCAGGGAAATATAGGACACTATACCCATTCATACCTGTAGCACCTATAACCATCCTCTGAAGTTGCATAAAGTAAATATAGGGAGTGAAGAGCATCCTAAGATATCTTCTATAGGATATTATTGGGATGAGAAATTCATGAATGAATTCCAGAGTCTGTTGCGGGAATATGAGGACTTCTTCCCAAAAACCTTCTTAGAATTGAAAGGCATAAAAGGATCCATCGGGAATATGAAGATTGAGCTAAAACATGACTCAAAACCCATGAAGCACATACCATATCATCTCAATCCCAATGTAAAAGAGAAGGTGAAGATGGAAGTGGACAAAATGCTTTCGACAGGACTGATCTTTCATGTCAAAGAAGCAAAATCAGTTAGCCCCATAGTAATACAGAGAAAGAGGATACATAAGAAATTTGAGTCTATGTTGACTATAGGAGTCTGAATTATGCATGTGTGCATGATCCATTTATGAAACCCTTCAATGATTGCTATAGCGGGAAAACCCCTCTACGAACTACACCAGGTTCTAAAGTGCAGGTAGAACTAACCATCTAAAGTCTCCTACTTTTAACAACTATTCCATCATTACCCCACAATCATACATAAAATACAAAGTATAGGGATTCGGTAGGCATATGTTTAACTCTACGTCCGGTGTTGATCCCTTTTTGCTTAGTTGTTTCTCGACTATAGATCTCCTCCCAAGGCCAAATTGCATTCACCAATAGACAAAAAAGAAACTACAAACATGCATTCTATATATGGATTAGTGGGTTAGAAATCATAACAGAAAATGTAAACAAATCATAAAGATTTAAGATATCATTTGGCGGGACGGAAAAAGTATTTATTTATATTAATCTCACAAAAGTTGTTTACAATATGAGACCAACAACTGCTCCTCGAACTCAGTCTTGGAATCCTATTCACCATGCACCAACTTCTTCCACGTATTCTTCTCCTCTTCAGTTCTCTCTTGGGAAATGGAAAGGATTTGCAATGGAGGAAAAAAGGAATTATGTCTCAAACTCACAATGTTGTTGAAAAATATTGGGGCAAAGGGGGAATACTAAAATGGGCAAAGTTTCTATGATCTCATGCTTCTCTTTGGAATGGGACCCCAACACCTTCTTTTATAGGCCAAAATAGATAGTAACGGTTGGGGTGACTGGCTATGGGCAGTCAAATGATTAGGTAACAACTCGAAAACCCGTATCCCTTTGCAGTTTTCATTTTTTGTGCTTTTTGTGAGTGTAGTTGGGTTGTAGTGGTGCAAAAAGCATGTGTACACAGGCAGTAGTGGCTCAGGGTGTGTACACCTTCAAAAAAATGATTTTTTAGAAGATTTGTTCAGTGATGATTTGTCCAGGTATGCATGTCTGGTGCAATTTAGGGTTATAACAGATGCCCCCTAATGTGTGAGGTCGGAAGAGCATTTGATGGACGAAATACATTACAAATATTCACCAATGTACAAAACAAGTGAGCCCAGAGACTAGATTTTAGGAGGTTCCATCTCCAAAATAACCATTTGTCTCACCGAGGCGGGCATACCCATGCTTGGGATGAAATAAAATCAATGATTCCAAACAAATACACTACAGATCCATGTCATATAACTATATAAAGTGTAGTCGTGAGCATTACACAGTGGATATACATATCAAAATCAAAATATATACATGTATAATAACCATCTTCAAGAAGACAATGATGTTGGATGGATGGAGATGAGGTATTCAGAGCTTGAGAAACAACTTCCAAATCTTCAAAAATCAGGTAGGATTGTAATATCAATGTACAAATTCACTACCCAGAGGTCTCCAACGGCTCATCGGGAACAGACAAGAGGATCTCGGTGATCAGGAAGAAAACTTCAATGATTTTGAGCAAGTAATTGATTGGACTTTCGGTGTGGCCAGGCATGAGGACAAGAGACAAACTATAAAAGGGACAACTCAAGTTTAGTAAAACTTCCCTTGGAAAAAATCACAAAAAAATATGAGACCCAAGAAACATGGCATTAGCATAATTTCACGATGCAGGAGGCAATGTGAGCTCTCCATATGTTTGGAAGGGTAACCAAATGGAGGAGAACACAACTCTACATAGAGAGAACATATTCCTAAGGTCATATTGAATCCTAGAGATTGACGAACAAACGAAAGGACATGCTTAGCCCAAGGGCAACTCATTGTGTTGTCAACAAAAAGAAAATACTTTTCCCTTCCTCTTTTGGGGTTATATTTGATTTTTTTGTCTTTTTCAATAATTTTGGAAAGCTTGAAAAAGAATAAAAGAATGCTACATTACAAAGGAGGAACGAGTGTCGAATACATACTAGTTCCAAGTTCAAGGAACACACTGATGCTCAGAGCAAGGAAACCTATGCAGGAAAAGGACACTTGGGAAAAATCCTCCATGGGTTAAGGTGTCAAGACGCTGAGGCAAAGTGCTACAATGATTTCGTATAAGGCATGCTTCAGATGGTTCAGTTGAGAGCAACATGGAGTTGGCATTAGGCCAAAGACGCAAGGATGAAAATGTGATTAATAAGACACAATGATAACGTCCTTCGATGTAATTTTAACGAGCCCAGGGAAGGTAAGCTCGACAGTTTTTCACTTTTAGAGAGTTTGAAAAAGCGTAAAAGAAGACTCCACTGGGGTACCTTTTTCGAAGGTAGTCTAGTTGGTTCAAAAAAGGGGTAAACCAGCCCCAAAAAGACATCTATTCAAAACCATTTTAACGAGTGTGACAAATACAAGATCACTCAACAATATTTTCATATTTAAGGAGTTTGAAAAGAGATTAACTATGGACTCCGTAAGGGATTGTCTTCTTGACCAATTTAACGAGTGTGAAGAAACAAGGTCACTCAACAATATTTTCAATTTTAGGGAGTCTGAAAAGAGTTTAACTATGGACTTCATGGGGGTTCCTTTTTCATAAATTTAGTCCCTCAAGCTTGAAAAAGTGGCTAAATTTATACCTGAGAATACTCTTCAAGAGAATCGAGGCCCCTAGAGTGTACCTTTGTTCGTACATTTGATCACCTGGACCAAAAAAGGGGTAAACTACCGCGGACAGTGTTGGCAGCCATTTCACATTTTTATCCTATCTTTATAAGCTTCCCACACAAGTGTTTTGGAACCCTTGATTTTCATCACAATCTTTGAATAAAACAACACTATTATTTGGCGCATATGCACACTTGCCTTTGTTCTCGTTTTCACGACTGCAAGCGTGAAAACTTTGATTTCGAAGTCACGTCAATGGAATTAAAATCATCACTGGATTATTATGGTCACTCTTGTCTATGGGTTCATCACATTTCCAATTCAATTATGGTCATACAGTTGGCAAGACACCAAAACCTTTACTCATTTGAAATTTTTTTGTTGTTAATATGATTTCATTTTTATGAGACTGTGATGATAGTCTAATGATTATGATTGAGTCCTTGATTCGATAGTCTTTGATGTTCTATTGCTTTTGATCAAATTCAATAGGTTCATAACAATGCATTAATATGGTGATTAGACTCTTAATTCAATAGTTTCATACAATGTATAAGTTTTATGGTCAAATCCTTATTCGAAACATTGTTTTGATTTTAAAACCATGCGAACACTATGCTTGTGCAAATATTTGGGTCAACTTACCATAGTTTTCGTTAATTGTTTGGATGTCATTAATTTTAACACATTGCAATAGTGATTTGAATCACCATATGCGCCATCGGTTGTACATTTGGATATGACTATTTTTCATGGGTTTATTTCCTTCCACCACCTTCGCACACTTAGGCATTAATGCTTGCCTTCTATCCCGGGTTACCTCTGTTGGTTTTCGGGGAAGCCTGTGAGCTATTGGTCCAGTGTATACCCTGTTCAAACCCTTGACCGTTCACCCTGCTCACTGTGTATTCTGTTCTATGGCACATGTGGTGCGCGTAGAACCAAATGGTATCCAAACTCTGTTGCTATTCGACAATGCTCGTGAGGATTTGAAAAATAGTGGTTGGCTAGTGTTTATCCAAAGATTTGAGGGTTTCAACCTTTCGATAGCCCAATAGTTCGCCCTCACCTTCGATGGATGCAGGGATAAGGTTGGAGACATACAAGTTGAGCTAAATGAGGAATTCCTAAGCTCAACTACAGGACTACCAGCTACAGGGCAAAGGTGGTTTAAAAATTCCAAAGTAGATGAGGTGTTGTGGCCGCTCCTATTCACATCAAGGAAGATTGTTACTTGTGATAGAGGTATGCTTGTCACTGCCCTCAAACCTAGGTGGCACGATCTTTTGGCAATTGTTAAATAGCTTGTGACCTGCGAAGGTCGTTATGGCTTGGTATTTTTGTATCATCTTCAGTTATTGATGAATTTTATAGACTACCCTCTGAATATGCCACATTATCTCTTACGTAGTCTGTACAAGATGTCCAAATGATTCAAGCGTGACAAGGCTGATAGCAGCCTTTTCCATCACTGCTTGATCAAAGTCATTATCGTTCATCATCTGAGCCTTAGTGGTGACTGTTGGCAAGCCTTCCTATCTAGGAATGGCTTTGCCACTCTCGAGTGTGTCCAAGTGGACAAGGTTGTGGTTACTGAAACACTAGTTGAGCTAGTCGTGCCACCTCCTACCCTTTTACCCCCTGTCAAACCCTCAAATTGCCCCGACATGGACCTACCCGATACCATGGCCGACCCGTGTGCTAAAGACAATACTAAGGATGTCAAGAGGCCTGTGAGGAAGAAAGGCAAAGGTGATACTATTGTCAACAGTAGGGGAAAGAAAAATTCACGATGGATATCGAGATGTGCTCGGAACAAGCCCAAGCAGAGCACTGACCAAAAACCTATCGTCTTGAGCGAGGATTCAGACTCGGAGATCGAACGTTTCCTAGCCGAGGAATACCCCTATTCTCATGGCCTCTTCTCTATTGAACCCTATGACTATGTCTCCAACTTACCTCTTTGCCTCAAGAATGATCCTAAATTTCTGGGAATCAAGCTTCACAGTGACACCCCTGGTAACTTGAACGAACCCTCACCTGTGATGCCAAATCCCGATCAATCACCATGTACCCAATGCAATTCCTGGCTTGAACGTTACTACATGGACATCCCTCTGTTGAAATCTAAGATCAAATCATTAGAGGAACATGTGACAGTCCTGTCAAAGGAGAACGACAGGCTACAAGACAACGAGAAGAAACAAAAAACCACCGGTTCAATTGTCTTCAGAAATGTCGAAGCAGCAACGACCTTTGTGAATTCAAAATTATCATGACTGAGTTGGTTTCCTACAGCCCAGGCATGGTTTTTTCCACATCGATTTTGTATGATTTGGTTTCAACTAGCATGGCCGATTAGTTATGTTTGCTTGAATAGATTAAAAACAAATTTTTTTACTTCCAATTACCATAAATGATTTTGTTTTTCTATTTGAATTAGCATGAAAGATTTCGTTTGGAATTAGCATAAACTATTTTTGTTTGCATCGATTCGTTTTCCTAAAATCAAATATAGCTATGATTTGGATAATGCGATTTTATTGTTCTCAGATTAGTATAAACGATTGATTGTTTTTTAGTTGATTTGAATTAGGGTAGTCGATTGGGTTTGCTTTCGTTTAGTTCTGTTTGAATAGATTTAAGAAATGATTATGTTTTGTTTTGAATGAATATTTTCGTTTTGGATTATGATTGCATTCGACCTGTACAGAAGATTTATTTGCCAAAATCAGACACAACCATGTTTTGATTGATACGATTTTTCATTGTGTCGTCCCTGAATTACTTTGATTCGTTTCTTTTGGTTTGATTCTGAAATGATTTTGAACGTCTGAATTAGCATAGTCATTTGTATAATGCTATGGATTCAAAGTTAGATTTGATACGGCTCTGTTAGTTTGGATTTAAACAATTTTGTTGAGTGTTGGATTAACTTATTATGTCTATATTGAATTCTTACCAGAGATTTGCTTGATATTCGTTTAGGGTCTGTTTCGATTGAAATAGATTCAAACACGATTTCGTTTGCTCTCAATTAGCATAGAAGTTTTGATGTAAATGATTTGATTTATTTTCAATTAGTAATTAAATATTTGTTTAATAGTTCGAATATATTTATGTTAGTTTTGGATTGATTAAAACGATCTTGTTTGAAAATAAGACCAACTACATAATCGTGAGATTCTATAGCTAGTCTTAAAATTTAGATTTTTTGTTAATTTTACCAATAAAACATTATCTAAACTTGTCTATTCTTGTCCACCTACAGGTACCTACGAATTTCAATGGCAAATTGGGCATGTTGTGGCATTTTAGCAGATACTTTTGTGATATAGTATTGTTTTAGGTTGTTAGATTAAGTCAGGAATAGAGACTTGGGAGATTATTCCCATATTTTTTGTAAACTGTTATTGATAATTCCCATAGGGATGTTTTACCCTGTGGTATTTAAATACTTGTTATTTTTTGTAATGGACCCATCATCACTGTTGGGAGAAGAAATACTTTGGACTTATGAGGATACAAACTGGGATGAAAGTTGATGTTTGGTAACAGCTTTAGCTTTCAATATATCAAACTTTTATTTCAAGTTTTCTCCATATCAGTTTGCAATCAATTATCGACTACTTTAGCTATCATAATTCGTTGCAGGTTGATGTGATTTGCTTTATGTGTTGTCCATATCTGATTTCTCTTATTTTAAATTACAACAATTACTTTGTTTCAATTTAATGAATTAAAGGTTTATCTTCTTCGTTAAATGAATCATTTTGTACAAATATTTGCACACAGATTTATCTAAATGTGATGATTTGTGAATTTTAAGATTGTTGTCATTTTATGTCTTGTTTGTCCTATTATTCATATTCAAAGAGCATTTTTGCTTCCTATTTACGAGAATCCTGTGGAAAATTTGGTGCGGGTTTCCTCCCATCGAACAATTGAATTAGATACTTTGCACGGGACAAATTGGAAAGCATTATTACAGGTTAGTTTATTAGTGTTATTTAAGTAGTTTAGATAGATATAATATATATAGTTCAGATTTATAGTTAGGATTATTATTTTAATTGCTCAGCTTAGATAGTTTTCATTTTATTTCTTTCTCATAAAATTATAAAAAAAAAAACAAAAAAAAAAAAATAGTTTTGCTATCATAGGACAACTCACAAATGTTTTTTTTCAGGTTTTCAATTTAAAATCTATAATCTGTAAATATTGTACATTTGTGATTAAGATTTAATTCTGTTGATAACTGAACCTTCAATTTCATAGAATTACTGTTGTATAATATTAGACAGTAAATTGTATATATGTATTTAAGATTTCTTTATAGTTTTCTTTAATTGTTGTTTTCATTTAGATTAGCTCCTTTAGTTTATTTTCCTTTCATTTTCTTAGGACTTAGATCGACCAACGGAGCCGCTAAACCCGTAGGGGTGGATCATCCCAAATGGATTGGGTTATTTAGACAACCCCGGACTGGATCCACTTCTCCAGTTGACGAGCGTTCAATTTCGCCCGTCAATAGACAAACATGCCTTCGAATTTTAGTTTGGCGAGCATGAAGGGAAACAAGATCTCTCGACAATATTTTCATGTTTATAGAATCTAAAAAGGGCTTAAAGAAGACTCTAGGGAGCTACGACTTATGTATGAAACTGGTTCAGGTAGAGCCCACTGCTAGGCTTAGACCAAGAGTCTCTTTGATAGTCAACTTGGGAAGTCTCCCAATAGGGAAGAAAGCACAAACCACGATGTAAGTCCTCCCACGGTATAGAAACCGTAGTCATGGATTCAAGGATAGCCTCATCTGAAGGCAATTCAAAATCCGATAAATCACACAAACTAGGGTCGACAGTCATAAAGGATGAAGTAAACTGACTATATTCCATATGATGATGGAGGCTCTGGCCAGGACTAGCATAATCTATTAGTGAAGAATCACAAGCATGAGGGCTTGAGGATCTACAAACAATGAGATAAGACTCAGAAGGAGACTCAAGATCACTTGGACCTAGAGGGGGAAGCAAGGGCTCCCATGCCCCCATTGTATAAACAAAGGTTCAATTGTTGAGACCAAGTCTCGAGAAGGGAAACATGATTGTACAGGTTCCTGCTCAAAAGAAATTGAACACTAAGGATAATACACCACATAATTAACCCATGGCAGGGTAGAGTCTACACGAACACGAGGAACATGTAAAGGGGTAGTCTAAAATAACGTGGAATTAGGATGGTTATTATCAGATGCCAGTTGGTCAATAGTGACAATGCTTCCATTATGAGGGAAATTCATCACTCGAAAGAGCGTAGACACCACAACGTTCATATAAGTATATACATAATCAAGCTCGAGAATAATATTGAAATATAATGGGCCTTGCACCACTATAACATCGTCAAGGAAAATATTCCCACCCGATGAGATAGGAAACTAAGGAATAATCCCCAAATATTCACTAGGACATATGTCAAAATCCAACAGCTCTTGCGAAGCAGACACAAGCTCAGGAGATCCCAAGACTTTCCAAACCGAGGAGGATAAAATACTTGCAGAGGCTCCTTCATCTACAATACATCTATAAATGTTTGTTGAATTAACTTCAACCCTTATTTGAAAAGGTGTAGAAGAATGAATATGAGGCTCAACAAGATCATTCAAATCAAAGGAAATCATCCTAGGGTTTGGAGGGGGTGTGCTTGGAGCAAGCATAATTCCCCCTTGTTCTGAAAGTATTGAACTAGAAATGATAAAAAAAATAGTCGGTAGACACATGACTCCCCAAGAGAAGAGTGGTATCACCCGAAGACTGCATCGGCATGACCACTTTGTTAGACTCTACACTCTCCAAGAGAAGAGTGGGATCAACCAAAGACTACATCGTCATGACCACTTTCTCAACCAATGGATGAATAGACTGTGAGACTACATGGTCTAAAGGCACCTCACCCCCCAAAATAGGAGTAGGATCAGCTGATGACTGCATCGACATGACCACTTTCTCAACCAATGGCTGCATAGACTGTGAGGAAACCTTAGAAGACTCATAATCATAAGATCTTACAAAGAGGGACCACAATATTTGTACCTCTGGAATGCCAGGGCATAGATGAGTAAGGTGATCTCCCTTGCAAAGCTTACAAGGTAACCTCGGTTTACATCCTATCCGTCTAGGTTTCTCAACATAATCAATGCCACCAACATGACTAGTAGTGGTTGGTTGCACATCTCCAATGTGACTTGTAGAGGTTGGTGATGGGTCGATAACATGAATCGCAAAGGCTATAGACCTATTTCCAGTATGACTAGCAGGGACTGGAATTTTCCCCCAAATATGACATGCAGAGGTTGGGTGCTTGCCCCCAGCATGACTTTCATAGGTTGGGTGTTGGTATTCAACATGACTTGCAGAGGTTGACTATCTCCAACATTAATAGAAGAGGTTGGTGACTTATTCTTCCTATTCTTCCTCTTTCTACTTCATTTAGACTTCTGGTTACTAGTAACTGTACTTTCACCAGAGGCGGGAAGAGGAGGAGAAGAATTTGCTGATGAAGGAACATCAACATGGTGCCCATGACATAAGGTTTTTAACTGAGAAGCGTCAAGAGAATTCATGACATTTGGAATGGTACCCAACCAAACCGACAATCCCACATTCAACCCAAGAATGTACAAAGTGGCCATCAAAGGGACACCAACGTTTCCGAGAAAAGGAAAAGCATAAGAATCCCCTTGTGAAGGGGTTCCTTGGTTGGTATCATCCAAAAATTTATCCATGGATATATTATGCACAGGTTCTCCCCTTGCGGGATCATTCAAGTCCGTAAAAGTCTCACACACTGACTCTGGTGAACCAGCGTTATCAAAACAACACCTATAAAGAGGTGGCTCCACATTTCTAAGAGGAAGATGAAAAAGTATTCACGGCCAGCGGAATGGGTGATCTACCACCCTAGGTCAGAGACCCAAATAAATGATTGGCTAAATCACTATGGAAAACTAGGGAGAATAGAGCACACACTAAAAGTTCCTAAAGGAAAATCAAGCAAATGACTAACTAGTAAGAAGAACAGTTACGCCAGCCAACACTAGAGAAACTTACCGGTGCAAGTGAAACTAGAACATGGAATCACCCTCTAGGTATACTCTGCAAAGTGTGGCCCGAAGTATTCCCTAGGTACTGTGGTATACCCCCATAGTCACCTGTGTAATTCCATAAAATAAAGGAAACTATGTTGTCAGCTAGTGAACAATCACCAGGCGGGTCCAGTCGATAGTCAGGTGAACCACAATGACCAAGGTATCAAGCCCAAAACATATCAAGGGTATTGAAATAAAGTGTTATGGAAGACGATTGAGGACCTCGAATGGATTCGAGATCCACAATTTTTTGTGGAAAATGCGATCAACAAAATCCCAAGATAATCCCTCTATATGTGTTCCCCACTACGTTTGGTCCAGCTTTGGAAGGGTTATCTCCACTACCTTTCTGCACGCAACCTCATGTTTATCCCCTGTGTTAGAGGGGGGTCCCGGATAATTTCCATGTTACTGGACTTTAACACTCCCTAACTCAGACTCCAATGTTTGTTTAACGACCTTTAAGAGTTTCCTCTCCAACCTAATTCAAGGCCCTAACCCTAAACTAGTTGATTGATCCTAGAAACATAAAAGTCTAATTATTTTTAATTAGCATTCTTTTTAATGATTGATTTACTCAAAATGGGTGTGGTAGTGAAACTGATGTTGTTAAGACTCCTACAAAAAAAATATATGAAAATTACAAGAACACTAGCGAAGAGGTATTATCTTTCTTATTTTCTTTTGAAATGCTTTTAAAATTAGAAGAAAACACAATGCTATGCTAATTTATTTTTCTTTTTCAAATAACAATGTGAAGAAAATGCCAAGAAAGAAAGAGACCTGAAAAGATAATTTTTTTGTATTTTCTTCCAATCAAAGCAGGAATAACAAAATATTCTAAAAGAAACTGATGAATACATGATTCATGCCCCCCCCCCCAATGTTTCTTAAAATTTCAACCTAAAAATAAGTTAAAAAAGCTAGGAAACACAAGAAATATTTTATAAAAAGAAAGCTATGTTGAGGTCAGACCTAGGCTACAGAATGCTATAAAAGAGACCAGGGCTAGATCAAGGAAACCCCTAAGAAGTGTGACTTCTAAAAGGGAAGAGGATGACTACTTCTTCTTTAAAAAAAAAAAAAATCTCAACAGAGGCATGCTACTGACACTTCAGAAGCCTGCGTATGTACGCGGGTTGTCCAAAGGCAGGGCATGTATGTATGCAGGATGTCTAAAGGCAGGGCATGTATGTGCACGCAAAGGCCCACTACATGCTTTGTACACTTCTATAACTTCTCAAAAAATGAAAACCAACAATCAAGAAAACCAGGCAGGGAGTACTGGTATTGAAGACCAAAATCCCTTAAAGACATAGAAACTTACAAAAACTCAAAAAGGCAGTTAAACCAATTAAAGAACCCAAAAATAATATCCCCAAAAAACCCTAGAGATCTCCCCAGTACGGTCGCCAATTCTGCTATAGCGGGAAAACCAATCACCAGGGTTCTAAAGTGCAAGTAGAGCTAACAGTATAAAGTCTCCTACTTTTAACAACTATCTCATCATTACCCCATAATCATACATAAAAGACAAATTATATGTATCTGGTAGGAATAACTTCAAATCGACGTCCAGTGTCAATCCTTTTGCGCTTAGTTGTTTCTCGACTACAAATCTCCTCCCAAGGCCAACCTGCATTCACCAACAGACAAAAAAGAAACTACAAGCATGCATTCTATATATGGATTAGTGGGTTAGACATCATAACAAAAAATGTAAACATATCATAAAGATTTAAGATATCATTTGGTGGGACGGAAAAAATATTTCTTTATATTAATCTCACAAAAGTCGTTTACAATATGAGATCGGAAACTACTCCTCGAACTCGGTCCTAGGCTCCTCTTCACCATGCACCAAATGATTCCACATATTCTTCTCCTCTTTATTTCTCTCTAGGGAAATGGCAAGGATTTGCAATGGAGGAAAAATGGAATTCTGGCTCAAACTCACAATATGGGGGTAAAATATTGGGGCAAAGGGGGAATACTAAAATGGACAGAGTTTCTATGCTCTCATGCTTCTCATTGGAATGGGACCCCAACACCTTATTTTATAGGCCAAAAGGGATAATAACGGTTGGGGTGACTGGCTACAGGCGGTCAAATGGTTAGGTAACAGCCTGAAAAACCGTATCCCTTTGCAATTTTAATTTTTCATGCTTTTTGTGAGTGTACGTGGGCTGTAGTGGTGCAGCAAGCATGTGTACACGGGTAGTACTGGCTCAGGCCACATACACCTTCAAAAACAATGTTTTTTTAGAAGAGTTGTTCAGTTATGGCTTGGAAAAGATATCAAGTAAGATAGCATGCTGCCAGGAATGCATGTCTGGTGAAATTTAAGGTTATAACAACGATGAGGTGATAGATAAAGTTGCAGGGAAAGAAGCATATTCATTTACAAATGGATTCTTAGGGTATCACCAAGTCAAAATTTCAGAAGAAGATAAGAAGAAGACCACATTCATAACCAAGTGGGAGTCATTCACATACAATGTAATGCCCTTTGACTTAAAGAATGGCCCTACGGTCTTCTCCATGATTGTTATCGCAACATTTCGCGACTTCATACACAAGTTCCTAGAAGTCTACATGGACTACTGGACTGTATACAATCTACTGAAGGAGCATGTAGGGATACTACCATTGATGATTAATAGATGTTGGGAATTACAAATATATATGAACCTGAGGAAGTGTATTTTCTATGTACCACACGACAACCTGCTAGGCCACATTTTTTGTCGGGAAGGAGTCCTGATGGACCTAGCTAAATTTGTGGTTATCTTAAACATTCCACCACCCACAAGTGATAAACAGTTGCGCTAGATGCTTGGATATACATGATACTACCATAGGTTCATCAAAATATATGAAAGTATCACTGCACCACTAGAGAATATATTGAATAAGTATGAGTAATTTTGGTGGACAATTGAATGTGACAAGGCGTTTGATATCCTCAAGGAAAAACTCAGTACTACACCCATTATTATATACCCCAAATGGGATATTGAATTCCATGTACATGTGGACACATTAGGTATCTCCTTCGGAGCCATTTTAGTGCAACCAAGAGAAGGGAATATGGACCACCCTATCTCAGCAGAAAACTTTCTCAAGCTGAAGGAAACTACAAAACAACCAAAATGGAAGCTTTAGCTATGATTTATGCATTGCAAAAATTTAGACACTATTTACTAGGATCTCACTTTAATTTTTTTACTGACCATTCTGCGTTCAAGTACATAGTTAATAAGTTGGTCCTTGAAGGAGGGTTTTGTAGGTGGATCTTACTCTTTCAAGTTTTCCTCTGAGGTAATTTTCAAGCATGGAAGATGTAATGTAGGTCTGGATCATCTATCAAGACTAGAATCAGGGGAAAGTGGAGGAGAAGTGGACGATCAACTCCCTGATGCAGACCTGTTCCAGATTGAAGCCATCCCATAGTATCTTGAAGACATTGTTTCCTTCCTCAGCTCGGGGACCTACTCAGAAAATTATTCCACAACCTAGAAACAACACCTGTTGGTATGATAAATAGACTACCAATTGATTGCGGGCGAACTCTATAAGATGGTACTAGATAACATTCTCAGAAGGTGTGTCCCAACCCATGAAAGGAAAGATATCATGTGGGAATGCCACAATGTCATTACGGGAGGACATGTTGGAGGGAAATATACAATAGAAAAGTTCCTTGAAGCTATATTATGTTGGCTAATGTTATTCAAAGATGCTAAAGCTTATGTTATATCTTGCAACATTTATCGATGAGTAGAGAAGCCATCACGTAGAGATGAATTACCTCTTCACCCGGTTAGATCACTGCAATCCTTTAAGAGGTGGGTTGTTTAATTTATTGGACTAATCAATATTCACACCAAGAATTCAAAGGCTAGATATATCATTACCACAACACAATGTCTCATGTGGTGGGACGAGGTAGAGGCAACTCTAGATTGTTCAACAGATACAACTGCTAGTTTATATTTGAGAATGACGTCGAATTAGTATGGTCGCCAATTCTGTTGTGGGTGGGAAAACCCCCTACAGACTAGAACTAAGGGTTCTGTAATGCATGCAGAATTGACCATCTAAAGTCTCCTACTTTTTACCATCATCCCAACATAGACCCTACATTCACACATAAACACAAGGGTAAAAGGATTCAGTTACTCTACCTTGATTTCCGCATTTGGTGTCAATCCTTTTGCATTTGGTTGCTCCTCGACTGCAAGTATCCTCCCAAAGCCAACCTGCATTCACAAACATACAAACAAAGAACTCCAAACATGCATCTTATATATGAACTAGTGGGTTAGAGGTTTCTTTTAAAATATAATCAAAATTGAATATTGAACACCTCATATTGTCGGACGGGAAAAGTAATTCTTTTTATTAATCTCACAAAAGTAACTTACAATGGTGAGATCAACCACACATCCTTGAATCTGGTCCTGGGCTCCTCTTCAACTGTGCACCAACTGCTTCCACATATGCGTCTCCTCACAAAATAGCTGCAAAAGATTGGGGAAAGGGGAATACAAAAAAGGGCAGAGTTTCTTTGCTATTATTTTTCTCCTTTCAAATGGGACCCCTACCTCTTATTTTATAGGCTAGAAGAGGGTAGTTATCCGGTTGAGTGACCAGATATGAGTGGTCAAATGGTTTAGGCAATTACCCAGAAATCTGTATTTCATCTGCAACTTTCTATTTTTGGTTCTTTTGTCAGTATATGTGGGTTGTAATGGGTTAGCTAGCATATATACATGGGAAACATTGGTGCAGGGCATGCATGACTTCAAAAGGATGGATTTTTAGAAGAGTTTTTCAATGGTGGCTTGGAAAAAATGGCAAGTGATATGGCTTGATTCCAGGTATGCATGTTCGGTGCAAATTAGGGTTATAACAATAGGATCCTAAACAATGACAAAGGTAGTAACTTAATCAACAAAACAATCACAACATTCATAAAAAAAATTCTCATCCAACACCATAAGAGAATTCCTTATCATCCACAAGCTAATGGAACAATGGAGGCATTCAAAACGATTCTGGAAAGAGGACTGATAAAGGTGTCTTGTGCAAAAATGGATGACTGGGATGATAGAGTTCCAACAATCTTATGGGGTTATAGGAATACTACAAAGAAGTTGCACAAGTATACCCCATTTTAGTTGGTATACAGTAAGGAATTTGTTGAACCTCCAGAGTTTATCACCCCTAGTCTCTGTATAACACAGACTACACATATGATGGATGATGAATCAGTTACACAAAGGATTGCAGACTTGTAGGAACTTGAGGAAGCAATATTCTTAGCCGATTTTCATTAGTCACATGAAAAATATAGGAAAAACTATTTCCATAATAGACAAATTAAGTCCAAGAGGTTTGTGCAAGGGGATAAGGTACTCCTCTATGTCATTCGTTATGAGAAACATCCAGGAAAGTTGTGCATGCATTGGTTAGGTCCATTCCTAGTTGCTAAAATTCTACATTCTTGTGCATTCAAGCTAGCACAATTGCATGGTATTCTTCAACCAGGGTGGGTGATGATGCACACCTAAAGCCCTATATTTCCCACACTTAATAAGAGGGATGGTTGGTCTAGTCCAAGGGAGCTTGTACAGTAGTTAGAATTTGTTTTTCTATTAATTTTTTTTATATATAATCACGTTGGAGTGTGATTAGTGGCACCACGAAATATATTTCTCAGTTCAATTGTTAGGTCTTTTCATACATTCTTACTCAACAACACATTGTCAGATGAGTCATAAATCCACTCAATCATACACATAAATCCATCAGTGAATCATTTGGGTCGAAGGGGATCAAATATGAAATTTACTAACGACTACATGTTAATTACATCACATTCAGTTGTAACCCTTAGGTTAACCATTGAAAACTACCAGAATGCCCTGTCAAGTCTTAAAAGTCCCTATACACGTATTTTCTGTTGATATTGTTGCCACAATTCCCAACCGTTAAAATGGTAAGTCCCTCACATTGGCCACATGTTGGTCATGCCAGATATTAAAGTCAGGATCTGTTCATAGATTTTACCTCATTATTAGTCCTATTGGATGTCTTCACCATAGATTGAGTTGATTGATTAATCACTCACTTAGTTATGAATAATTACCAATTTATCATGTTACCTCATTTATAATATCTCGCAAGCTTAGTGAGAATGACACTTTGTTAACTTAGATTCCCTCTATCCTTCAGTTTTTGCACCCTGATACATTCTGAGAAGTTGCTTTCTCCCCAGCTGCATCCCTAGCACCAATTCAATGTGGTTACTAGCGCTTCATCTAAAAAATGTCGAGAATAGATGAAGGATGAATCTCAGTATCGAAAAAAGAAGTACTAGATGATCCCTATGATCCCAGAATTGAGGCATTGGGTGATGTCAAAAGAAAGGTTGAGCAAGAAAAACTCCTCGACCTTGATTTGATGGATATGAAATTATTCCCACATATGAACATCAATGTGTTCTAGGATATGGGTTTCGAGCTAACAGGGGAGGTGAAGTTCATCCCAAATCCCAACTTTATTAACCTGTTCAACTATACTATCATGAACCTCTAGGATCTACCAATGTCCAGGACCATTGATGAAGTTACACGGTGCACCAAGTTCCTGATAACTAGAGTGCACGATAGGAGTTTATGGCTTGAAAAGAGATATCCCATCCATGCTGAGGATATCCATCAACTCACAGTACTGTCATTGGAAGGTGAGGATGTATTGAAAGGATTCCAAGGGCCAAGAAAGAACAACAAAAATAAGGGAGAAATTAAATTGTATGAATGATTCCATACCCAACATGGGGGTCGTACAGTGAAAATTGAGCCAATTATACCAGAAATAGTGAGAACATTGTTACACATTATTTTGGTCATTCTAATGATGATATCACAGACATGTGTTCAAGCTCCCAACATGACTTTTTTCCTGAGAAAAACAACTTGTTTCCTCCTCTACAAGGTTTTTTTTTAGAAAGGGTCTACAGGCTACTCATACTACATAGTGCATAAATCTATCATTTCCGCAGGTTCCTCTATGGTTGGCCCGCTGTATTTCCGCAGGATGTTACATAGGTAGGGTGCGGCGACGTTCCAAAGATAAAAGAAGAAATAGGTTTCACAAAGTTTCTAGAAGGGGAATATTCTAGAATGTGAGGTGGCGTCTGTGTGGTTGCGATCCTATTGGTTTCTCTGATTTGGTGGGATCATCCTCATCCTTTAACCACTTCACCTTCTCCTATATAATCATGTGTTTAAGAAAGAAGAATTAAGATTAAGTGGAGAATTGATGAAAGAATAGGCTGAAGACTGTGTGAAGGAGATCTTGCTCTTACTGATGCTTGAGGCCTCCATTTGTCCATCAAGCTTTTGTGGATTATCTTCATGCAAATTTCGGAACAAGTGTATGTGTGTGTTGGAACAAAGGACCAATAAAAGGGAACTTACAACATCAAGGTGATTCGGTTGTATCTTCTACTTTTCATTAATATAATATGGTGACTTGTCTCTTTCCATAAAATGATTAGTGTTTTATTACATGACTCCTTGATCACATGTTTAGGTTGTCATTGAATTCTACTATTGCTTCTTTGACGTTGGTTGGTTTGTGTTGTCACAGATTTGATTCTACAAGAGCACTGGAGTGAAGCAGGGACAACAAAGATATAAGGAATCAATTTATAAGGTATGTTATCTATTCCTCTTCGGATAGTAAACTAAATGATTGCGACTTAGGGAAAGCATCTTGTTCCATCTCGTTTTGTTCTATATCCAAGTGGATCTAGGGGGATCAGTTCATGTCCACATCTACCGATTTACCCCATAACAAAATCGATGACTCCACTGGGGATTGACAACTTGATTGTGGTTTTTTGTTGGCTATTTTATTTTGACCTATTATTTTTACTTGATATCAATCTATGAGTCTCTGGGAGACCCATTCAATCTCCCTGGGTTTAAAATCCCACCTAGATGTTTTTCCTTTTTCCCCTAATTTCTTGATTTTTCGAACACGTCCGCACTACACCTTATAGATAGCCTATGGAAACAATTCATTTATGCACCCTAGTGGTTTGTTTCAGCGTGGTATTTCTACACCCTGCATGTTTCTGGCTCGTGGAAATCATCCATTTCCACACTTTGTTATACTGCCCACCTGCGACGACATTTGAATTTTTTTTTGGTTTGGGTTTTGGCCTCTACTGCTGTCCAGTTTTTCTTTAGACAGCTGGACAAGGATTTTTAATGCCATTTCTTGAATTCTTCTGATTGTTTCATCTTGATCTTGATTGGTTTCAGAAATCGAATACCTCTCTTTTGATATTTTTCGATCTTTTTTTTTTATTTTTATCGTCAAGGATATAATCTCTAGACTTGCGTCCAAGTGCTTTCTCGATTAAATATCTCGGTTTGGATTTGGATTTGTAGGTTGGTTACATCTTCTGGATTGCTTAATGATCAGAAAAACATTTCTTATTCATATTTGAAGAGACATTTTCTTGTCAATTTTTATTTTTATCTCCATTGAAAGATCGATTTGGGTGTTTGTT
>ML793926.1:36228-47513 GCA_009831015.1 Picea engelmannii
GGATTTGGATTTGTAGGTTGGTTACATCTTCTGGATTGCTTAATGATCAGAAAAACATTTCTTATTCATATTTGAAGAGACATTTTCTTGTCAATTTTTATTTTTATCTCCATTGAAAGATCGATTTGGGTGTTTGTTGAGTGATTTTTTTTCATTGATTGCTTATCCTTTCTTAGTTACATCTCTGTTTTGGTTTCTCGAATGGAAAAAATTGAAGTGTTTTTAGTTGTTTAAGAAATCATTTATACATAAAATATTGGCATTTGAAACATTGAAAAAGAACAAATAGTGAAATTACATTGTTGATGATTGTTTGGTACTACATTCAAAGAAAGGAATTGTACATCATAGTTTGCATTGTTCCAGAAAAATACTTTCTACCTACTGTAGATAGAATTCATCGAACAAAAGTTTGCATCATTCATTTCTATTTACACAGTATTGGGTCAAAGTCTTACAAAACATTGGTTTCATTCCCGTCTCCCTCTTGAGTAACAACAACCTTTAATAATATTGCGAAACTCTAAAATTTAACTAGTAACTTTTTCTAGGGCTCTTTTACACCAACATTAGCTAGGCTAGAGCTTTGGAATAGGTAGTGAGACACACTCTCCAAAGAAAAAAACACACAATAGAATCTTGTGATAGGGAGTGTTAAAATCCATTTGAATTATTTTGTCCTGGGAATCCCTTCTCACACAAGGGTCAAACCTGAGGTTGCATTGAGATTGTAGAGTTACTCACCCTGCTTTGTTGGTCTTAGTGTAGAGATCACACGTATTATGGGGGTCACTTGAAGGTATACCCACAATGATGAGTGCAATGTTATCAAGTTGATTTCGGTCTCGATACCCTACCCTTGCGTGTGGATTGGACTGTCGACTGTTTCCCCAGGCATCACTGTTGTTTGTGGTAACTTTAGAAGCGTATCTTCTTAGAGTCTTACACAAGGTGACAGTGGAGGGGAAAGTCTCCACGGTACTTGGAATCGACGTTTTCCAGACTCACACGAGCTCCTTGGAGGGTATACCCACGATTATGTGTGGGATCTTGCACTAGGGTGTAAGTCTGTTAAGCAGGTTGTCAACGTAACTTTTCCACCCTAGCCTAGCCCCTTCTTGTCTCGACTTCATGATGTTGGATTTCATCACCAACTAGTGACTTCAAAATAGGAAGGTTTTGTTTGCTTGGTTTTGATTCCTAGATTATACTAGCGAGTGTTGTTTGTTAACATAGTTGGCCATTGATTTTTTTTGTAGAATTTTTGGTTCAGCCAACATTGACCCTCCACATTGTTCACGTAGGATACAAGGACTACCTCTGGAAGATCCAAAAGTTTATCAACCCTTGCCTCCTAACCCACCGTAGGATTCTCCTCAACAGAGTGAGATCCAGGACCACATGCCTTCACAATAGGAAAGGACAGATTCTCTAGAGAGATTTCCAATTGTTTTTTACCCTCTAGAGGCTTTCTTCCTACCTCCTGGATACGAGATATGCATTATCCGACTCAATTCGTTCAGAGAACTTGTTATCGACACTTCTGGATTACCTCCTGAAATTGTCACCGGCCTTAAAAAAGATCCTTATTTGAACACCGACATAGCTCAAACTCCGACTTGTAGAAGTAACCCTCCTACCTCAGACACAAGAGTTGAAATACCTACCACTTCTGAACCACTTGAAACATCTTACACATTTACGATACCTTTAGATCACTTTAATAATACAATGTGCTATTATTTTCCTGGGTCAGAAGCATTGTTAGCTAGTTCCAGTTCAACCATCCCTCTTTAGCAGGCCCATTCCACGATGGTCCCAAATACTATGATTATTCACATAGGGAATACGATGGCTAGACAAACACTTATTGGCACACCACTTTTACCTAGTCAGATCCCATCACTTCCTCTTGGGTATAATGTGTCGAATGCTTCTATTCTCGTTCCTACCCAAGTCCCATATAGAACTCCTAGAGTATTCACTACTCCTGGGAACAATCATTTTCCTAGTTTTATTATGGCACTTCCTCAACCCCCTTCTAGAGGGTCTTATCCACCTCTCACCGACAGACACAACCCTAGTGGCATTACTCAGTTTTTCACACCTAATTATCAGATTCCTGTTGGTAGACAATTTAATCCTAGGGGCCAATTTCAACCCCCAATTGGATGTAAAACCCCAATGGGGAAACAACCTCTAGTCGGAGGACAACCTCCACCCCCCACCCTATGGATAGAACATCCTGACAACTTTATCCTAGTATTGGAACTTTCTTACCCAGGGTAATACTCAATCGACTGGGGGGAAACAACCTCAAGTCACCTGTTTCGTACCCCCTGGTATGGGCCAACCTTACCCCAAGACCTCCAATTCCATTTGGGGTTCAAACATTCCATCTACTATCCCTTTCCAAGGGAACACACCTAACCAGTACAACCCCATGGGCTATTTTCCACCACACCAACAACCAAATCTGCCTGGATCTTCGCATTATATGAAAACTGCTTATGGTCCTACTGGTATACCGACGAGAATTCCTCCCCAAAGTCACCAGTACCCTCACATGAATAGACAGTTACCCTTTTTGGCCACTTTGGACCTCCCTAATCTATCTCAAATTTTGAATGACCCTATCCGTCACTCTTCTCATTGGCTTGTCATACCAGCCAAACTACCATCTGACATTCCTAAGTTCGATGGTAAAACTAGAGAGGACCCGAAAAATCATGTTATGACTTTCCACCTTTGGTGTTCGTACAACTCTTTGATGGATGACTCCATTCGACTACGTCTTTTTCAATGAACTCTCACAGGTTCAGCCATGAAGTGGTATATATATTTACTGCGAGGCTTCTTCACCGATTTCAATACCCTAGATATGGATTTCCTCACTCACTACCAGTTGCCAATTCGTTATGAAATGGGAACTGAGATTTTGATTTCTTTCAAGCAAAGTAAAGCCACTCATATCTCTGATCACATTCATGAGTGGAGACGAAGACGATGTCTAATCAAAATTGATCTTCCCGATCAGTTATTGGAAGAATGGTTCACGAAATTCTTCGTGAATGACATATCTAAAGACATTGCTATGGGTTGATTTTTCACAAGAATAGGATATCAGTCGTCCCCAGTATCTTGTTCTCATTTATTCACAAATAGGTACTCTTTATGATATTCTCCCTGACGCACCTCATCCTTCTACCACAACCACCTCAACAACCCCAATAGCTTCTCATGCTGTCGATGGTGTGATAGGTACATTCCATGCTCAACCACAATCTACGCAGGCCTCTCACACCATGCCCAAATCCCATGCTTCTAATGTTCAAACTACTCCAACACCCACCACTCCCATCAATAAAACTTCATAAGTGAACGTCGTTCAATCGACTCCTACCCGTAAGAATAAATCCAAAAAACGAAAGGGTAGGAATGAGGATAAAAATAACAATCCATAACCCAACAAGACCAAGTCAAAACCTGTTGATGATAAGGATAATCGCAAACCTTGGTATCCTTTCCTTATCTGTGGTGATGATCACTACGCGAAGGACTGTCCGAGACGCATTTAGGTCACGAAGTTCCTCCAAGGGACCCTAAAACCTCCTACACCCACTGTCTTGTCTCAACCCTTCCCTTCTCAACAACAGACTCAATTGATCATCCATGATCAACCTTCTTCGTCCACTACCTCTAATGTACTCATGTGTAATGGTGATTCAAAGAAGAATGACATCACACTTACCTCTCGTGCCAAATATTACTCTTCCTCCAAGGAGAAAGTTGACGATATGCCACCTCCGTTGGCTCAACAATCCCCCTCAACTCCACCTTCCAATGATCCTCTTCATATTGAACGACCGAGCCTCGATACAGTCCTTCTCCCTCCTCCTAAAGGCGTGGTTTGAAAGTCTTCCTTCAATCCCCATGTGTGTGTTGCCCAGAACTACAATATCGTAGAAGATCTGGCACAAGCACCGTCTACAATGTCAACCCTCAAAGTCCTTCAGAGTTGTCCTACACAACGGAAGGCACTGTTGAAAGCTATCGGTGGAATCGACCCCATGGTTATGAATTTAATAATCTTTGACTTGGAAGATCACATTCCAAGGTTACCCCCTCAACTCGCATTTCAAATACAATTTGTTGTCATCGACAAGAACATTTGTAGAACAATTGTTGACAAGGGTGCCTCGACGTGTGTCATGTCTATCACTTGCTAGAAATCCATTGGATCTCCTCCCTTAACTGAATCACACAACATGCTCAAAGCCTTTAATGGCTCTGGATTTAAACCCTATAGTGTTCTCCCTTCATTGCCTATTACGTTAGAATGAAAAATGGTCAGTGTTGAAGTTGAGGTATTTGACACACCTCTCGATTACAATCTTTTACTTGGTCATAGCTAGATCGATTCCATGCGTGCAGTCATGTCTACTCTTTTCCATATCGTACACTTTCCACATCAAGGAAAAGTAGTTACATTAGACCAAATGGACTTCTTTAACTCCGATACATGTACCAACAATGTACCTTTCATTGCAAAGACACCCCCTGGGTACAAGAATGTCGATGTAGGTCTACTAAAATATTTCACTCTGATGGGTACATTTCCAATCCCACCACCCGATGTTCCACTACCTTTGTTTGCCTCAATTAACATGATCTCCACCTCTGTCTGCGAAACTCCCGTGTCATTTGGCCCATGGATAGTACCCACACCCAGTGATTATCTTTGCTACGGCAACCAGATGCCTTTAAGTCCGATTGAATCCGCTTACCAAGACATTCAATCAGTTGACCCTTCTATTCCCTCTCTCGATGATTTGTCTCTTGATCTGTTCCACATTATTTTTCCCACGGACGAGATGATTATGTCGGTTATGTCGATGGAAGATACCCCTTGGGATGATGGACATCATCGTTCCATTATCTTTCTCGAACAACAAACCATCAATAGTTACCAATGGATCTCGACTCCATCGACCATTGTCGGTATTTCTTCGATTCCCGAATCAACACATGATGTGTTATATGAAGGGAACTTAAGTAACATTTCACCCACCATTCCCCTCGACATATCTATTAAACCTAGAGTTGTCGAAAATGTCCACATCAAAGCTTCATGTTCCATTGATGAGGTTGTTACATATAAGTCACTTTTTCAATAATTTTGTGACATCTTCATGTGGAGCTACGAAGAGATGCCAGGTATTGACCATGATATTTTTGTACATGAAAGTAAGACCCACCCGGACGCTAAAACCGTCCGGCATAGACTTCGCCTGGTCCACCACCGTAAAGAAACTACTATCAAGCTTGAAGTTGAAAAACTTAGTAAAGCCAACTTTATTTATCCAGTGGCTTTGACTGATTGGGTATCCAATCTAGTTCCGGTTAACAAGAAACAAGGTATGATCTATGTCTGTGTTGATTATAGGGATATCAACAAAGCTTGTCCTAAAGACAACTTTCCTACTCCTTCATCGACCAAATCGTTGATGATTGCACCGGAAGTGAAATCTTCTCTTTGATGGACGATTTCTCTGAATATAATCAAATAAATATCTTACCCACGGATCAACACAAAACCGCTTTCATTTGTCCTTGGGGAACTTTTGCCTACCGGAAACTGCCCTTCTATTTGAAGAATTTCGATGCCACGTTTCAACATGCTATGTCTTATGCTTTACATGATATTAATCACATTGTACAACCATATTTAGATGACCTACCAGCGCATTCCATGCATTGTAGTGATCATCCGACCCACCTCCAAACCATTTTCCTTCGTTTTCGGTTCTATCGTATACGCTTAAACCCACACAAATGTGTCTTTTGTGTGGAGTCCGGACGAATCCTAGGATTTATTGTGTCATGTCAGGGGATTAGGGTAGATCCTTTGAAGGTCGAGGAAATCCTCAATCTCCCTCCTCCTTCCTCACTTCGCCAGCTACAAAGTTTGCAAGGGAAAGCAAACTTTCTACGTCGTTTTATCCCAAATTATGTTGAGCTAACACTCAGATTTACTCGACTATTAAAGAAAGGCTGTGATTTTGTATGGGACACCATTTCCAACAAAGCCTTTGAAACTTTGAAGTTAACTTTAACCCGTACCCCACTACTTTTCCCACCCGATTATAGTCGAGATTATTTCCTTTATCTCGCTGCTTCGGACTCGACCATCGCCATCATTCTAGTCAAAGAAGACGATTTACACGACGAACATGTCATTTATTATTTGAGTCAGAGTCTCATGACTACCGAAGCCAAGTAATTACATGTTGAAAAACTGGCCTTGGCAACTGTTCAAGTTTTCCAACGTTTCCGTCACTATATTTTACTACGCAAAACCATTGTAATTTCAGATTGCAACCCTATGCAACACATTCTTACACATCAATTTCTAGGGGGAAAATACTCCAAATGGATAGTTATTCTCCAGGAGTTTGACTTAGAATTTGAATGCACTAAGTCCAATAAATCCTTGGTGTTTTCCAAACTAATATGTGTCCTTCCCTCCACTGAGACAAAAAAAGTTGTAGAGGATTCCTTACCTGACAAATCCCTTTTTCTGATCAGTTCTGATGATCCTTGGTATGGATATATTATCATTTATCTCCAGACTCAAAATTTTTGGCCATACCTCTCTAGTACAGACCGTCGTCGCATCCGCTATCAAGATCGTCAATACATCATTCTTGGTGACACTCTTTATCGCCGGGGTGTTGACACTATCTTACATCGTTGTCTCACCTTTGATAAGGCTAAGAAAGCCTTGAATGACTACCACTATGGAGCATGTGGCGGTCATATGTCCGGGTATGCCACTACCCAAAATATATTGCGAGATGGGTACTTTTGTCCTTCTTTATTTAAATATTATATAACTGTCATCCAGAAATGCCACGCTTGCCAAGCGTACAACCATAAGATCAGATCTCATCCCGCTCCTTTACACCCTGTAGTTTCTCTTGGACCTTTCGCTAAATGGGGTATCAATTTCATGACTTGTAACCCTCACTCAATTGAGGGTCATGGATACATTATCTTAGCCGTGGATTATTTCACAAAATGGGCCGAGGCAATGCCTACATTCGACAATATAGGAAAAACTGCAGCTCTATTCATATTCAATCACATCATTGCATGATTTGGAATCCCACAGTCTATCGTCACTAATCATGGTAGCCACTTTCAAAACTTCATGATGTCTGAGCTCACAAAAAAGTTGGGTCTTCGACATGAAAACTCAACCCCCTACTACCCACAGGCCAATGGTCAAGTTGAAGCAATCAACAAGGTTCTTATCACCATGCTTCGATGGGTTATAGGAATTCACAAAACGAGTTAGCACATGATGTTGTTTTCAATATTATGGGCTTATCAGACATCCATGAAGTCTGCCACAAGGTTTACACCTTTCCAATTAGTGTATGGTTTAGAAGTTGTCTTACCAATTGAATGTGAGATACCATCATTAAAACTAGCCGTTGAACTTCTTCCAAACACCTCTGCTGAAGAAAAATGTTTGTTGTATATTATGCAATTGGATGAAGCCCGTCGAGATGCCACCCTAGTTATTGAAACCCAGAAGAAACGCGTCAAGGCCCAATAAGAAAAACATGTCAAACCATGTGTTTTCTCTTAGGGCGATCTAGTTCTTCTCTATGAACAAGATTATGATTTGCTAGGTGCCGAAAAATTCAAAGCTATGTGGCGAGGCCCTTACATCGTCAAACAAGTGTTGAAGAAAGGGGCCTACGAGTTAGTAGACTATGATGGCATTCATTTGAGTGAGCTCAGAAATGGGCTCTACTTAAAGAAGTACTATGCTTAGACTATCTTCGCACGAGTGCTTGTATTTTACTGTATCATACTATATTGTGCTACGTTTGTGTGTTTTTTTCGTTATTTAGTTTCTACCCTCGACTGCTTATTTTGCGTTGTGCTTGGTTTTCAGATGTTGGAGTCTTCGTTACCCTACCTTGGCTTCACCGATGGCGCTAGTTGTAGCACTCAAAACCTATCTTCTGTTGCATGGGCAATCTATGCACCTGTAAATGTGTTGAACCTGCACAGAATAGATCTAGCTAGAAAATACTACACACATTTGCAGAGAGAAATTACGAAAGAAGAAGAAAGAGAGAAAGAATGGAAAATTTCTCATTAACTGTTGGCAAATATTTAACAGACAATGCATTCTTGTATACTTGTCATTGATGGCAAGTACAACAGTGAATATGGAATGAGTACAGAAAGTATGAAATATATGGGCATTATGAGAAGACGGTGCAGGAAGGATTTGTAGGGTCTGGTCATAATGGATTCCATATGCTGTAATGCATCATCTTTTCCTATTCAGCTAATGAAATCTTTCAAATATATTACTATCGTGTTCGACACTCATGGTTACTAGAGTTCAGGCTGGAATGATATCTCTGGAGGGGACATGAGTTGTGTCAGATACTCGGAAAGGACTTGTTCGTGTAGCTAGGGGAGATGATGGTTTGTTTCACATTCAATGGCTTAATCAAACAAGTAATGTGGTTGAAGTTGATCAAATTGTATTTCCAGATGAAGTTGTAATTGAAAAGGTCCAGGAAACCCCCGAGCCAGTGCACATTTTTGAAATTCAAGGAGGATGATCGCAAATTCATTTTCTGGATGCAGGTTCCCGATGACCGTTAGATCAAGTGTTGATCGAGACTGTTAATCTGGACCATCGACTCCATTTCAGAGTTTCATGAATCATGTTTTGGAGAGGCAAGAAATATGACAATTGAAATCGCGATTTAATCCCAGCTGTCAATTCACAATGTTTTTTGGACCGTTGATCTGAGCTCCAACTCAGAGCTTCGCCTATCGCGACTTGGAGAGGTAAGAAACAAAACCATTGAAATCGCGATATGCAAAATCACGATTTAATCCCAGCCATCAATTGACGATTTGTTTTGGACCGTTGATATGAGCTCCAACTCGGAGCTTTGCCTATCGTAACTTGGAGTGACAAGGACCTCCATTGAAGGAATCACGAGATGCAAATTCATGATGAAATTTGGACCGTAGATTCATCGAGATCATGGACCATTGATCTCAGCTCCATCTCGGGGTTTTGGGGATCGCAACATGGAGATTCGAGATGCCTCATCTCCAGACTCACAAAAGGTGAATTCACAAAAAACACTTTTTGCATAAGCGCTTGATCATGGCCTTGGTCATATTGGGGAAAGAGCTAGTGCAGAAAAGCTCTGTATCAGAACTTTGGAGAACATGACATGAAGTGTCGAGACACTCAACCACAGGATTGCCAAAATGTCGAAACCCAATTTAAAGGCAATGTTAATAAAGTTCATCCAACAGAGCAGATAAACTAGAATATGATCAGAGGGTTACTATTCTCTCTCACAGTTAACTCCTTAGTTACGAATCTGTTAGCAAAACAGAATCATGATTGCCGATCGATTGGTGTTTCAGTTGCTCAAATGGTTGGTTTTTATTTTTCCTTAGAAGATTCGAAGTGTAACAACTGTGGGTGTGGTGTATAAAAGAAGAAGAGATAGACTGTATGTGTGGGGCCATTCTGGATGAAAAATGAATGAAACTGTAAGAAAGGGAAAATTATAGAATGCGCAGTGTGAGACTGAAAATATGCGCAGTGTCAGATAAAACTCAGAGAAGAGTAATAGATGAAGAAAAGACTTGGAGCATAGCATAATGACAGAACAAGTTGAAGAAGAGTTGATTTGTAGAACATACAAAGGAAGAGAAGAATTGCATAACAGTTGGAAGAAGACCAGATTTATAGAACAAAGAAAGATTGGTAAAAATTGATTTATCTGTGTAGTTGTCTGTTTATTTATTCATTCATATTCTAGGGTGGTTGGGAGGTGCTAGGGAGGATTGTTGTCCTTAGAGGTTCAAGTGGGAGCTTGAACATAGGGAATTGTAACTTCCATCTGGTTCAGAGAAACCGGGGTGGCAGGGTGGTGCAAGGGAGAACAAGTGTTCTCTGTTATACAGGTTGGAGCTTGTGTAACTAGAAGTTGGTGCTTCCATCCAGTTGGTGCTGGAACATTAAGGGAGTTGGTGCTTCTTTCTAGTGGGTGCTAGAGAAACAAGAGAGTCGGTGCTCTCAAACAAGTTGCAGCTTGTAAAATAGAGGTGGCAGCCTCACATTGAGTTGGTGCTCAATTATAGATGATGTACAGAACTTAAAAGACTGCCTATCATTTCGAAGAAGAAGAGGTTTTCTCCCTTTATGGGTTTCCTCGTGAAAATATGTCTCTATGTATACTTTATGTGTGATTTATGCTCTTTACTTTTACTATCCATATGTTGTATAATGTTGATGATCACTTGAAGAAATATTAAGAATGTTTTAATAGACTTGAAATTGTTTAAGCTCAATAACAACTGATTCACCCCCCCCTCTCAGTTGTCTTAGTAATTTCAACAATTGGTATCAGAGCCGGTTCCTTTTATTCAAAGGTAGATCTATAATATTAAACATGACAAGTCATGAAGGGACTTCAACCTCTAAGCCCCCTCTATTTGATGGAACAAATTTTTCCTTCTGGAAGATTAGAATGAGAACATACGTAATGGCCTTGGGTGTTGATGTTTGGGATGTAGTAGAGACTAGATATACAAAACCTGTTGTGCTAGCCTCCAAGGATGACAAGTTAGATTTTAGTTTTAATGCTAAGGGAATGAATGCTATCTTGAATGGACCTGCTAAAGCTGAGTTTGTAAATGTGATGCATCTTGAAACTGCCAAAGAAATGTGGGATAAACTTATTAGCAGTGATGAAGGAAATGAGAAAGTAAAAGATGCCAAACTTAAAACATATAGATTGAAATTTGAACAACTAAAGATGAATGAAGATGAAAAAATTAGCAAGTATTTTTTAAGAGTTGAAGAACTTGTAAATGCCATGAAGGGTCTTGGTGAGAAGTTTGATGACTCACTCTTAGTTCAGAAGATTTTAAGATCTATGCCTGATAAATTTAATCCAAAAGTCTCTGCAATAGAAGAATTAAATGATCTCAAAACCCTGTCCATTGATCAACTTCTAGGAACTTTAACTGCATATGAAATGAGAATTAGCAAAGATAAATCCAGTACCAGAGAATCATCTTTTAAAGCAGACAAGAATATTGATTCAGAATTAGATGATATTGAGGCAAAATTTGTGAGAAGGTTAAAGAAAGGATCAGGAAAATATCAAGGGAAGTTGCCCTTCAAATGCTTTAACTGTGGTAAGATAGGTCATTTT